>CM059794.1:41120630-41245630 GCA_030435695.1 Brachymystax lenok tsinlingensis | reverse complement strand
CTCCGTCCTTCACAAACAACGAGTTAAGCTATTGAGCTGTCATAACATCTGGGGTGCGTGTAGGAGGCAGAGAGCTAGCTTCTCCCACACGTGTTGGTTGGAACACCATGGTGTGTGTGTGTGTGTGTGTGTGTGCGTGACGCTGGGGACAGGACAGGGGGGGGGAAGCATGGCAGTAGACATGTCTATCCTAGATGGTGATGCTCGTCTCCTTCCCACTCCCTCCATTTTCTCTGACTTGTCTTTCTCTAGCCGTGGCAGAGCGGTTTATATAGCCTGGCAGGTCATACCCGTCAGTAGGCTGTTTTACCTGGGGTGTGTATCAAAGAAAGGGGAAAAGGTTACAGAACATTCAGGTAAAAAATATATTGAATAGAGCTGACAAGGTTTCCCAATTCTACCTGACAGACAATCATATCTGTTTCTATCTAAATGTTCTGTAATGTTGCATTAGATAACTGTGTCATCTCTATGCTCTCCAGCTCTATGCTCTCCAGCTCTATGCTCTCCAGCTCTATGCTCTCCCAGCTCTATGCTCTCCAGCTCTATGCTCTCCCAGCTCTATGCTCTCCCAGCTCTATGCTCTCCAGCTCTATGCTCTCCAGCTCTATGCTCTCCCAGCTCTATGCTCTCCCAGCTCTATGCTCTCCAGCTCTTTGCTCTCCCAGCTCTATGCTCTCCCAGCTCTATGCTCTCCAGCTCTATGCTCAGGCGTCAGAACACAGCACACACCCCAGTACTGTGTCTCAAACGGCACCCTATACCCTATGCAGTGCACTATATAGAGAATAGGGTGACATTTCTGGCGCAAACCAAGACTTCCGTACATCTGGTCATGGACAACAGGAGGAGACTCCCAACATGTCAGTGACAACGTGTCAAGGCAGTGCGTTAGCATGGGGCTGTCAGTTCTATCACTCCTCCATATCACACTATCATGCCCTACTGGTCGTACCATAATGGTCAATTGAAGGTTTATAGAAAATATACGGTTGACTGAAGCGTACAGTACCAGTCTCATCAGAGGACAGAGACGTACTGTAAAACTCAGGCCGGCATTCAATCTGATCAATATCTGCAGCGTTTACCATAAACGAAATCTACGCAAACGTATATACTTGAAATAATATTCTGTGGGAACGTTGCCTTTAAAAGCACATTGACTGAATCCCGCCGGCCTAAATACAGATATTAGATAAGACATTTATTGTTCTGATCAGTGACTGACCTAGAGCGCCTAGCTCCAACACTGGAGTAATACTGATTCTACAGCGTCTAGCTCCAACACTGGAGTAATACTGATTCTACAGCGTCTAGCTCCAACACTGGAGTAATACTGATTCTACAGCGTCTAGCTCCAACACTGAAGTAATACTGATTCTACAGCGTCTAGCTCCAACACTGGAGTAATACTGATTCTACAGCGTCTAGCTCCAACACTGGAGAAATACTGATTCTACAGCGTCTAGCTCCAACAATGGAGTAATACTGATTCTACAGCATCTAGCTCCAACACTGAAGTAATACTGATTCTACAGCGTCTAGCTCCAACACTGGAGTAATACTGATTCTACAGCGTCTAGCTCCAACACTGGAGTAATACTGATTCTACAGCGTCTAGCTCCAACACTGAAGTAATACTGATTCTACAGCGTCTAGCTCCAACACTGGAGTAATACTGATTCTACAGCGTCTAGCTCCAACACTGGAGTAATACTGATTCTACAGCGTCTAGCTCCAACACTGGAGTAATACTGATTCTACAGCGTCTAGGCTCCAACACTGGAGTAATACTGATTCTACAGCGTCTAGCTCCAACACTGGAGTAATACTGATTCTACAGCGTCTAGCTCCAACACTGGAGTAATACTGATTCTACAGCGTCTAGCTCCAACACTGACGTAATACTGATTCTACAGCTTCTAGCTCCAACACTGGAGTAATACTGATTCTACAGTGTCTAGCTCCAACACTGGAGTAATACTGATTCTACAGCTTCTAGCTCCAACACTGGAGTAATACTGATTCTACAGCGTCTAGCTCCAACACTGGAGTAATACTGATTCTACAGCGTCTAGCTCCAACACTGGAGTAATACTGATTCTACAGCGTCTAGCTCCAACACTGACGTAATACTGATTCTACAGCGTCTAGCTCCAACACTGGAGTAATACTGATTCTACAGTGTCTAGCTCCAACACTGGAGTAATACTGATTCTACAGCGTCTAGCTCCGACACTGAAGTAATACTGATTCTATTCAATTTATTCAGTGTCTTTTGATATTCAGGTGGTGGGCACAAATTCCCTTTCTCCTCGGCTGCTGTAGTCACAACTACTTTTGTGACTTTTCCATTCTCTCAATCCCACAGACCAAATTTCAAATGGAACAAATTACAGTAGGTCCAAAGATCAGAGTCAGTCAGATTTAGACTCTATCAACTCAAACTGATACAATGAAACTGAACAATGATTTGCCTGAGATGGTTTCCTCGCTTTGTCTGTCTGCCGTTAGCTATCAGAAGGGCTTTTTTTGTCTGTCTGCCGTTAGCTATCAGAAGGACTTTTTTTGTCTGTCTGCCGTTAGCTATCAGAATGACTTTTTTTGTCTGTCTGCCGTTAGCTATCAGAATGACTTTTTTTGTCTGTCTGCCGTTAGCTATCAGAAGGACTTTTTTGTCTGTCTGCCGTTAGCTATTAGAAGGACATCTTTGTCTGTCTGCCGTTAGCTATCAGAAGGACTTCTTTGTCTGTCTGCCATTAGCTATTAGAAGGACTTCTTTGTCTGTCTGCCGTTAGCTATCAGAAGGACTTTTTTGTCTGTCTGCCGTTAGCTATCAGAAGGACTTTTTTTGTCTGTCTGCCGTTAGCTATCAGAAGGACATCTTTGTCTGTCTGCCGTTAGCTATCAGAAGGACATCTTTGTCTGTCCGCCGTTAGCTATCAGAAGGACTTAAAGGGGTCATTATAATACCCTTTTCCCACCGGACTGATTCCTTTTAAAGTCCTATAATACAAATTTATTCTGGATCTGATTTGAGACAGATACTAAGAGAAAAACAATATTAAAAAGGGGGAATGTTACTACTTTCCTTTACCTTTGAGGCAAAGCATTCATGCTCCGTAGGCTTGAGACTGGAATTCAACTGGAGTATAAATGATTTCATGCTCCGTAGGCTTGAGACTGGAATTCAACTGGAGTATAAATGATTTCATGCTCAGTAGGCTTGAGACTGGAATTCAACTGGAGTATAAATGATTTCATGCTCCGTGAGGCTTGAGACTGGAATTCAACTGGAGTATAAATGATTTCATGCTCCGTAGGCTTGAGACTGGAATTCAACTGGAGTATAAATGATTTCATGCTCCGTAGGCTTGAGACTGGAATTCAACTGGAGTATAAATGATTTCATGCTCCGTAGGCTTGAGACTGGAATTCAACTGGAGTATAAATGATTTCATGCTCCGTGAGGCTTGAGACTGGAATTCAACTGGAGTATAAATGATTTCATGCTCCGTGAGGCTTGAGACTGGAATTCAACTGGAGTATAAATGATTTCATGCTCCGTGAGGCTTGAGACTGGAATTCAACTGGAGTATAAATGATTTCATGCTCCGTAGGCTTGAGACTGGAATTCAACTGGAGTATAAATGATTTCATGCTCCGTAGGCTTGAGACTGGAATTCAACTGGAGTATAAATGATTTCATGCTCCGTAGGCTTGAGACTGGAATTCAACTGGAGTATAAATGATTTCATGCTCCGTAGGCTTGAGACTGGAATTCAACTGGAGTATAAATGATTTCATGCTCCGTAGGCTTGAGACTGGAATTCAACTGGAGTATAAATGATTTCATGCTCCGTAGGCTTGAGACTGGAATTCAACTGGAGTATAAATGATTTCATGCTCAGTAGGCTTGAGACTGGAATTCAACTGGAGTATAAATGATTTCATGCTCCGTAGGCTTGAGACTGGAATTCAACTGGAGTATAAATGATTTCATGCTCCGTGAGGCTTGAGACTGGAATTCAACTGGAGTATAAATGATTTCATGCTCCGTAGGCTTGAGACTGGAATTCAACTGGAGTATAAATGATTTCATGCTCCGTGAGGCTTGAGACTGGAATTCAACTGGAGTATAAATGATTTCATGCTCCGTAGGCTTGAGACTGGAATTCAACTGGAGTATAAATGATTTCATGCTCCGTAGGCTTGAGACTGGAATTCAACTGGAGTATAAATGATTTCATGCTCCGTAGGCTTGAGACTGGAATTCAACTGGAGTATAAATGATTTCATGCTCCGTAGGCTTGAGACTGGAATTCAACTGGAGTATAAATGATTTCATGCTCCGTAGGCTTGAGACTGGAATTCAACTGGAGTATAAATGATTTCATGCTCCGTGAGGCTTGAGACTGGAATTCAACTGGAGTATAAATGATTTCATGCTCCGTAGGCTTGAGACTGGAATTCAACTGGAGTATAAATGATTTCATGCTCCGTGAGGCTTGAGACTGGAATTCAACTGGAGTATAAATGATTTCATGCTCCGTGAGCTTGAGACTGGAATTCAACTGGAGTATAAATGATTTCATGCTCCGTAGGCTTGAGACTGGAATTCAACTGGAGTATAAATGATTTCATGCTCCGTAGGCTTGAGACTGGAATTCAACTGGAGTATAAATGATTTCATGCTCCGTAGGCTTGAGACTGGAATTCAACTGGAGTATAAATGATTTCATGCTCCGTGAGGCTTGAGACTGGAATTCAACTGGAGTATAAATGATTTCATGCTCCGTGAGCTTGAGACTGGAATTCAACTGGAGTATAAATGATTTCATGCTCCGTAGGCTTGAGACTGGAATTCAACTGGAGTATAAATGATTTCATGCTCCGTGAGGCTTGAGACTGGAATTCAACTGGAGTATAAATGATTTCATGCTCCGTAGGCTTGAGACTGGAATTCAACTGGAGTATAAATGATTTCATGCTCCGTAGGCTTGAGACTGGAATTCAACTGGAGTATAAATGATTTCATGCTCCGTAGGCTTGAGACTGGAATTCAACTGGAGTATAAATGATTTCATGCTCCGTAGGCTTGAGACTGGAATTCAACTGGAGTATAAATGATTTCATGCTCCGTAGGCTTGAGACTGGAATTCAACTGGAGTATAAATGATTTCATGCTCCGTGAGGCTTGAGACTGGAATTCAACTGGAGTATAAATGATTTCATGCTCCGTAGGCTTGAGACTGGAATTCAACTGGAGTATAAATGATTTCATGCTCCGTAGGCTTGAGACTGGAATTCAACTGGAGTATAAATGATTTCATGCTCCGTAGGCTTGAGACTGGAATTCAACTGGAGTATAAATGATTTCATGCTCCGTAGGCTTGAGACTGGAATTCAACTGGAGTATAAATGATTTCATGCTCCGTAGGCTTGAGACTGGAATTCAACTGGAGTATAAATGATTTCATGCTCCGTAGGCTTGAGACTGGAATTCAACTGGAGTATAAATGATTTCATGCTCCGTAGGCTTGAGACTGGAATTCAACTGGAGTATAAATGATTTCATGCTCCGTAGGCTTGAGACTGGAATTCAACTGGAGTATAAATGATTTCATGCTCCGTGAGGCTTGAGACTGGAATTCAACTGGAGTATAAATGATTTCATGCTCCGTAGGCTTGAGACTGGAATTCAACTGGAGTATAAATGATTTCATGCTCCGTAGGCTTGAGACTGGAATTCAACTGGAGTATAAATGATTTCATGCTCCGTGAGGCTTGAGACTGGAATTCAACTGGAGTATAAATGATTTCATGCTCCGTGAGGCTTGAGACTGGAATTCAACTGGAGTATAAATGATTTCATGCTCCGTAGGCTTGAGACTGGAATTCAACTGGAGTATAAATGATTTCATGCTCCGTAGGCTTGAGACTGGAATTCAACTGGAGTATAAATGATTTCATGCTCCGTGGGCTTGAGACTGGAATTCAACTGGAGTATAAATGATTTCATGCTCCGTGAGGCTTGAGACTGGAATTCAACTGGAGTATAAATGATTTCATGCTCCGTAGGCTTGAGACTGGAATTCAACTGGAGTATAAATGATTTCATGCTCCGTAGGCTTGAGACTGGAATTCAACTGGAGTATAAATGATTTCATGCTCCGTAGGCTTGAGACTGGAATTCAACTGGAGTATAAATGATTTCATGCTCCGTAGGCTTGAGACTGGAATTCAACTGGAGTATAAATGATTTCATGCTCCGTAGGCTTGAGACTGGAATTCAACTGGAGTATAAATGATTTCATGCTCCGTAGGCTTGAGACTGGAATTCAACTGGAGTATAAATGATTTCATGCTCCGTGAGGCTTGAGACTGGAATTCAACTGGAGTATAAATGATTTCATGCTCCGTAGGCTTGAGACTGGAATTCAACTGGAGTATAAATGATTTCATGCTCCGTAGGCTTGAGACTGGAATTCAACTGGAGTATAAATGATTTCATGCTCCGTGAGGCTTGAGACTGGAATTCAACTGGAGTATAAATGATTTCATGCTCCGTGAGGCTTGAGACTGGAATTCAACTGGAGTATAAATGATTTCATGCTCCGTGAGGCTTGAGACTGGAATTCAACTGGAGTATAAATGATTTCATGCTCCGTAGGCTTGAGACTGGAATTCAACTGGAGTATAAATGATTTCATGCTCCGTAGGCTTGAGACTGGAATTCAACTGGAGTATAAATGATTTCATGCTCCGTAGGCTTGAGACTGGAATTCAACTGGAGTATAAATGATTTCATGCTCCGTAGGCTTGAGACTGGAATTCAACTGGAGTATAAATGATTTCATGCTCCGTAGGCTTGAGACTGGAATTCAACTGGAGTATAAATGATTTCATGCTCCGTGAGGCTTGAGACTGGAATTCAACTGGAGTATAAATGATTTCATGCTCCGTGGCTTGAGACTGGAATTCAACTGGAGTATAAATGATTTCATGCTCCGTAGGCTTGAGACTGGACAACTGGACAACTGGAGTATAAATGATTTCATGCTCCGTGAGGCTTGAGACTGGAATTCAACTGGAGTATAAATGATTTCATGCTCCGTAGGCTTGAGACTGGAATTCAACTGGAGTATAAATGATTTCATGCTCCGTAGGCTTGAGACTGGAATTCAACTGGAGTATAAATGATTTCATGCTCCGTAGGCTTGAGACTGGAATTCAACTGGAGTATAAATGATTTCATGCTCCGTGAGGCTTGAGACTGGAATTCAACTGGAGTATAAATGATTTCATGCTCCGTAGGCTTGAGACTGGAATTCAACTGGAGTATAAATGATTTCATGCTCAGTAGGCTTGAGACTGGAATTCAACTGGAGTATAAATGATTTCATGCTCAGTAGGCTTGAGACTGGAATTCAACTGGAGTATAAATGATTTCATGCTCAGTAGGCTTGAGACTGGAACATTTGCATTCCAAATGGCACCCTATTCCTTATTTAGTGCACTATTCTTGACCAGGGAAGTGCTATTTAGGACGTAAACAATATCATACTGTAGTGTCTTGAGTTGCATGTTCAGAATGACAAAACGTCTGTGTGTGGTGGAGGGACAGGTGCTGGGGAACGAGAGAGAGAGACCTGGATGTACACAGAGAGAGAGAGAGAGAGAGAGACCTGGATGTACACAGAGAGAGAGAGAGAGAGACCTGGATGTACACAGAGAGAGAGAGAGAGAGAGAGAGAGAGAGAGAGAGAGAGAGAGAGAGAGAGAGAGAGAGAGAGAGAGAGAGACCTGGATGCACATCAAATAGAGCCACATCGAACGTGATGTCATAGACACCCAGAGGGGTTGGAAAGAAAAGAGGTGGAAAACAAGGGAATGAGAAAGAGAAGCACAGACATGAGACACAGTAAAAGAACACAAAGGAGCCTGATACTCCAACAGAACACAGTGGGAGAGACGACTGTGGAATATTGTACATGAGGTAGCATTGCTTCAGTCTACCAAGCAAGCATTGGAACAAATCTCACCCTGACCCAACCTATACTTTAATCCTGTCTCCCTCTATAGTCCTGTCTCCCTCTATAGTCCTGTCTCCCTCTATAGTCCTGTCTATAGTCCTGTCTCCCTCTATAGTCCTGTCTCCCTCTATAGTCCTGTCTATAGTCCTGTCTCCCTCTATAGTCCTGTCTCCCTCTATAGTCCTGTCTCCCTCTATAGTCCTGTCTATAGTCCTGTCTCTCTCTATAGTCCTGTCTATAGTCCTGTCTCCCTCTATAGTCCTGTCCATAGTCCTGTCTCTCTCTATAGTCCTGTCTATAATCCTGTATCCCTCTATAGTCCTGTATCCCTCTATAGTCCTGTATCCCTCTATAGTCCTGTCTATAATCCTGTCTCTCTCTATAGAGTCCTGTCCATAGTCCTGTATCCCTCTATAGTCCTGTCTCCCTCTATAGTCCTGTCTATAGTCCTGTCTCTCTCTATAGTCCTGTCTATAGTCCTGTCTCCCTCTATAGTCCTGTCCATAGTCCTGTCTCTCTCTATAGTCCTGTCTATAATCCTGTATCCCTCTATAGTCCTGTATCCCTCTATAGTCCTGTATCCCTCTATAGTCCTGTCTATAATCCTGTCTCTCTCTATAGAGTCCTGTCCATAGTCCTGTATCCCTCTATAGTCCTGTCTCCCTCTATAGTCCTGTCTCCCTCTATAGTCCTGTCTATAGTCCTGTCTCTCTCTATAGTCCTGTCTATAGTCCTGTCTCCCTCTATAGTCCTGTCCATAGTCCTGTCTCTCTCTATAGTCCTGTCTATAATCCTGTATCCCTCTATAGTCCTGTCTCCCTCTATAGTCCTGTCCATAGTCCTGTATCCCTCTATAGTCCTGTCTATAGTCCTGTCTCCCTCTATAGTCCTGTCCATAGTCCTGTCTATAGTTCTGTCTCTCTCTATAGAGTCCTGTCTCCCTCTATAGTCCTGTCCATAGTCCTGTCTATAGTTCTGTCTCCCTCTATAGTCCTGTCTCCCTCTATAGTCCTGTATCCCTCTATAGTCCTGTATCCCTCTATAGTCCTGTCTATAGTCCTGTCTCCCTCTATAGTCCTGTCTATAGACCTGTCTCCCTCTATAGTCCTGTCTATAGTCCTGTCTATAGTTATGTCTCTCTCTATAGAGTCCTGTCTCCCTCTATAGTCCTGTCCATAGTCCTGTCTATAGTTCTGTCTCCCTCTATAGTCCTGTCTCCCTCTATAGTCTTGTCTCCCTCTATAGTCCTGTCTATAGTCCTGTCCATAGTCCTGTCTCCCTCTATAGTCCTGTCTCCCTCTATAGTCCTGTCTATAGTCCTGTATCCCTCTATAGTGCTGTCTATAGTCCTGTCTCCCTCTTCAGTCCTGTCTATAGTCCTGTCTATAGTCCTGTCCATAGTCCTGTCTCCCTCTATAGTCCTGTCTATAGTCCTGTATCCCTCTATAGTGCTGTCTATAGTCCTGTCTCCCTCTTCAGTCCTGTCTATAGTCCTGTCTATAGTCCTGTCCATAGTCCTGTCTCCCTCTATAGTCCTGTCTATAGTCCTGTCCATAGTTCTGTCTCTCTCTATAGAGTCCTGTCCATAGTCCTGTCTATAGTCCTGTCTATAGTCCTGTCTATAGTCCTGTCTCCCTCTGTAGTCCTGTCTATAATCCTGTCATCCTCTATAGTCCTGTCTCCCTCTATAGTCCTGTCTCCCTCTATAGTCCTGTTTAGACTTTTCTTTTCAAATGTTTAGACTTGTCTTTTCTTCTTTAACCAGTCACTGTTGTTACCTCCAACTGGTCTTTTATGAGAAATTAAAATAGGACTGTGATTGGACAGAAAGTCAGTAAGATCACACATAACACCACAACCCTATCAGCAGTTTCTGAAAAAGAGAACAAAATTATTCACCAGCTAAATTGTAAGGTCTTGATTGTGGAAAGGCTGCCACTCTATTCAATATCACTGCTACAATTTGCCACACAGTGTTCAGTTATACCTGGTTTGTTAACTGGTCACGTGGGAGACATCAGGGTTAGAGGTAACATGAGAATTAATTAATTCCCTAAGACAAGGACGTGAATGGAGAGAAGGATGGAGAGAGCGAATGGACAGGCCCCAAGAGAAGGACAGGGTTAGGGAGAGGGAAGGAGAGAACGGGAGAACAGGCCCCTTAGAGAAGGACAGAGATGGAGAGAAGGAGGGATGGATAGATAACTCTGTGCCAAGTAATTAAGAGCAGATTTGGCAGAGCAGAGCTGGATTCCCAGGCATCCAGCCTGCTTCCTAGCATTAGTTTGTTGTGTTGTTCCACGCCTACCGTCCCTTGGCGTCCCTTGGTGTGTGTGTGTGAGTGTGTGTGTGTGTGTGAGTGTATGTGTGTTATATCAGTCGCTCTGCCAATACAGCTTTTCATCTGGCTGTTAAAAAGAATACGAAAGGGAAGTAGTTCTCTCACTTAGCCCAAACGACCTCTACCCTGCTGAACGAACAGAGAGGATGTTTTATTTGGTCTTCTGCTCTGGGACAGGGACCAGCTGGGACTGACTAGGACCGGCTAGGACTGGCTGAGACCGGCTGGGACTGATTTGGACTGTGGGGGGCATTACAGCCTATAGTGCACTATTGAGAGAAAGACAAGGGGTGTAGTTTTGGCTCAGACAGTTTGGAAAACTAATAGATGTGAAATAGGATGTCATTTGGAATGTTATTCAAACAATGGTACTGAATTATTTTTGTACAAAGTCCTTGATATCGAACGTGTTCCAAAACACTACAAACAAAATCAAATGAAAATATACATTACTACAGTATATCAGTCTGTCTATATCATTACTACAGTATATCAGTCTGTCTATATCATTACTACAGTATATCAGTCTGTCTATATCATTACTACAGTATATCAGTCTGTCTATATCATTACTACAGTATATCAGTCTGGTTATATCATTACTACAGTATATCAGTCTGGTTATATCATTACTACAGTATATCAGTCTGGTTACATCATTACTACAGTATATCAGTCTGGTTATATCATTACTACAGTATATCAGTCTGTCTATATCATTACTACAGTATATCAGTCTGTCTATATCATTACTACAGTATATCAGTCTGTCTATATCATTACTACAGTATATCAGTCTGGTTATATCATTGCTACAGTATATCAGTCTGGTTATATCATTACTACAGTATATCAGTCTGGTTATATCATTACTACTGTATATCAGTCTGGTTATATCATTACTACAGTATATCAGTCTGTCTATATCATTACTACAGTATATCAGTCTGGTTATATCATTGCTACAGTATATCAGTCTGGTTACATCATTATTACAGTATATCAGTCTGGTTATATCATTACTACAGTATATCAGTCTGGTTACATCATTACTACAGTATATCAGTCTGGTTACATCATTACTACAGTATATCAGTCTGGTTACATCATTACTACAGTATATCAGTCTGGTTGGAGTGGAGCAGAGGAGAGGAGAGGAGAGGAGAGGAGAGGAGAGGAGAGGAGAGGAGAGGAGAAGAGGGCACTGCTGTAGCAAGGTTTGAAAATAGTATTTTATCTCTGAAACTCACTGCAATGATAAGTCAAACATCTGAAAGGACCTGCACAGTACAGGAGATGGAGAAGACGTTTTGAACAATCTTTTGGGGATTATTCAGGTCAAGAGTCTGATAAAGGCTTTCAAATACTGGAAAATCATCTGAGACACTGCCCTTAAAGGGGCAATCCAGGATTGGCACATCCATTTTTGTACTTTTAAAATAATGGCATATTACCATTGATTCTTAAAGAGCGGGTGCCTCATGAGCGGTTGACTGCTTGTAGTTCTTCCAATCCTATATTGTCCACTTTTCGTCCTGCATACTCTTTCTGTTTCCTGGAATAATTCCATCTAATATCTATATATTTCTGTTCCCTGGAATAATCCCATCTAATATCTATATCTTTCTGTTTCCTGGATTAATCCCATCTAATATATAAATCTTTCTGTTCCCTGGAATAATCCCATCTAATATCTATATCTTTCTGTTTCCTGGAACAATCCCATCTAATATATATATCTTTCTGTTTCCTGGAATAATCCCATCTAATATCTATATTTTTCTGTTCCCTGGAATAATCCCATCTAATATCTATATATATATATATCTTTCTGTTTCCTGGAATAATCCCATCTAATATCTATATCTATATTTTTCTGTTCCCTGGAATAATCCCATCTAATATATATCTATATCTTTCTGTTCCCTGGAATAATCCCATCTAATATCTATATCTATATTTTTCTGTTTCCTGGAATAATCCCATCTAATATATATATCAATTTTTTTCTGTTCCCTGGAATAATCCCATATAATATATATATATATATATATCTTTCTGTTCTCTGGAATAATCCCATCTAATATCTATATCTATATCTTTCTGTTTCCTGGAATAATCCCATCTAATATCTATATCTATATCTTTCTGTTTCCTGGAATAATCCCATCTAATATCCATATCTATATTTTCTGTTCCCTGGAATAATCCCATCTAATATCTATATCTATATTTTCTGTTCCCTGGAATAATCCCATCTAATATCTATATCTATATTTTTCTGTTCCCTGGAATAATTCCATCTAATATCTATATTTTTCTGTTCCCTGGAATAATCCCATCTAATATCTATATCTATATTTTTCTGTTTCCTGGAATAATCCTATCTAATATCTATATTTTTCTGTTCCCTGGAATAATCCCATCTAATATCTATATTTTTCTGTTCCCTGGAATAATCCCATCTAATATCTATGCAGTTCGTTTGTTTATATCATTTATTTTCTACAGGGAAGTCAACATTGAGACCCAAATCTCCTTTGCAAATGAGCCCTGTATACCAAAAAAACTGTCATACAGACAAGTTTCAAAATTCCCTGTCTGGGAAAATAAAAAGTTAAAACCTTTCAATGCACAAATCAGATCGACTGATTCAGTTCAAATCGGATCGACTGATTCAGTTCAAATCGGATCGACCGATTCAGTTCAAATCGGATCGACCGATTCAGTACAAATCGGATTGACCGATTCAGTTCAAATCGGATCGACCGATTCAGTTCAAATCGGATCGACCGATTCAGATCAAATCGGATCGACCGATTCAGTTCAAATCGGATCGACCGATTCAGTTCAAATCGGATCGACCGATTCAGATCAAATCGGATCGACCGATTCAGTTCAAATCCAACAGCCAGAAATACGATTTCAAGTAAATACTTTTCCAGATTTTATTTTGAGCTAATTCCAATTAATATACATCATTACTTCACCTATAAGAAAACATATTATTAGAAATTAAATAGTATAAATAGTATAAAGCTCCCTTTACTCCAGATCATTTAGGCGCTACAAATCAAGTCTCCTTCATATACTAAAACCTCACGACACATCCTGAACGAACGTCGACACGTGTGCAGTGTTTTTGTCCTTTATTCCAAAGAGAGTTAATCTTCACAGCACCGAGACGATTATAGCAGCTAGCTACGAATGGGGCAATGAACGTGGAATAAAACCTAATGAAATGAACACCTCCGGCACCGATCCAGAACTCCAAAAACGCCCCCCCCCATAGCTCTAACTCCAGTATCATTTATTCATTCTCACCCCGATTCTAACTCGTCATCAACTTCCACTTTGTCACCTTAAAATTGGATTTGACCAGTGAATGAATGAATGCCAGTTTTAATTGGAAGTGACCCAAGACCTGATTCCTGCCTGCTCTGTGTGTGTGTGTGTGTGTGTGTATGCGTTTGTGTGTGTGTTCCTACCTACTACAGTGTGCCAGCCAGCCACCCATACTGCTATACATGTAGGCCATTACAGAGGCTAATTAAAAGAATCACTTCACAATCCAAGGGCATTACAATGTTGTAAACAACATATTCAGCATTAGACCATCACAATAGTAGCTCAACTCCAAGCCTGCGTCCCAAATGGCTGCGTCCCACACATACACACTACTTTTGAACAGGGCCCTATAGGGCTGTGGTCAACAGTAGTACACTATATAGGGAATAGGGTATCATTTGGGATGCAGCTAACTCTTACTCTGAGACAAAGGAAGAGACAGAACATAATTCAAAGTCTGGTATTACATTACGGCTAATGTATTCTCTTTTCTCCATTACCCTGCCTTGGGTCTCATACGGTCTGTCCCAATTGGCCCACAATTCCCCATACTGTGCACTACAAGGTATCTATGAAGGATTATCAGTTTGGATGCACATAGCCCATGTAAATTATAGGCATACTTACAGTATTGTAATCCACATAAAACCCAGCACTGTAATCCACATAAAACCCAGTACTATAATCCACCTAAAACCCAGTACTGTAACCCACCTAAAACCCAGTACTGTAATCCACCTAAAACCCAATACCATAATCCACCTAAAACCCAGTACTGTAATCCACCTAAAACCCAGTACTGTAATCCACCTAAAACACAGTACTGTAATCCACCTAAAACCCAGTACTGTAATACACCTAAAACCCAATACTACAATCCACATAAAACACAGTACTGTAATCCACATTAAACACAGTACTGTAACCCACCTAAAACCCAATACCGTAATCCACCTAAAACCTAGTACTGTAATCCACATAAAACACAGAACTGTAATCCACCTAAAACACAGTACTGTAACCCACATTAAACACAGTAGTGTATACACATAAAACACAGTACTGCAATCCACATAGAACACAGTACTGTAATCCATATAAAACACAGTACTGTAATCCACATTAAACACAGTACTGTAATCCACATAAAACACAGTACTGTAATCCACATAAAACACAGTACTGTAATCCGCATAAAACGCAGTACTGTAATCCACATAAAACACAGTACTGTAATCCACATAAAACGCAGTACTGTAATCCACATAAAACACAGTACTGTAATCCACATTAAACACAGTACTGTAATCCACATAAAACACAGTACTGTAATCCACATAAAACACAGTACTGTAATCCACATAAAACACAGTACTGTAATCCACGTAAAACACAGTACTGTAATCCACATAGAACACAGTACTGTAATCCACATAAAACACAGTACTGTAATCCACATTAAACACAGTACTGTAATCCACATTAAACACAGTACTGTAATCCACATTAAACCGATAATAGAAATATCACCATCTGTCATCATGTTGATATTATCACCTGTGTGTATGTGTGTGTGTGTGTCCCTCACCTTTCTTGTCCCCGAAGAAGAGTGTCTGCTGTGCCGGGTTTGACCACTGGAGGGAGGTCTGGTCATTGTATTCTACTCTGCAGGTCATGTTGGCCGTACCCCCCTCTGTCACCGTCACATTCTGGGTCAGGGGGAACTGGCCCGACAACCCTGGAGAGAGAAAGAGAGATGAGAGATGAGAGAGGAGAGAGGAGAGAGGAGAGAGGAGAGAGGAGAGGAGATGAGAGGAGAGAGGAGAGATGAGAGAGGAGAGAGGAGAGAGAAGGAGAGAGGAGAGAGGAGAGAGGAGAGATGAGAGAGAAGGAGAGAGGAGAGAGAAAGAAAGAGGAAAGAAAAGAAGAGAGAGAGAGAGAGAGAGAGAGAGAGAGACTCTGAGAGAGAGACAGATAGACCGAGAGAATAAGAGAGAGAGACAGACAGAGAGACAGATTGCCTATTGCTCACCTATTGCTCACCTCTTGGCCACAGTACAGTAGACTATATGATTACAGACATTGACCCTTTCTCTCTCAGCTCATTCACCGTCAAGCCACTAACACCTCTGTCTGATCACAGCCAAATTACGTTGTTCCTCAAATGAACAGACATGGAAACAACCACACATTCACAGCCCAGTAAGCTGTACAACATCAGAAATTCATACAGATGGGCCCAAAACAGCACTGAAGAATACCAGAAAGCAAGCTGTAATCAAAATATCCAAACACTCTTCACTCACAGTAAAGAAGGCATAATTCTAGCAGTAAAAAACATAAACGTTTTGCAAACGGTAAAAGAAGCACAACTGAAATTGTTCAAAAGCAAAACAAAAAAGACCACAGATGACAACTGGTTTGATGCAGATTGTAAAATTATAAGGAAAAAACTTAGAACACTATCCAACTAAAAGCACAGAGACCCAAATAATGGTGAATTACGCCTTCGTTACTGTGAAACTTTAAAACTCTATAAACGTACACTCAGAACCAAAAAAGCACAGTACAACAGCAAGCAGCTGACACTAATTGAGGAGTCCGTAAACACAAACAACTTCTGGCAAAATTGGGATAAAAAATTAACACATTTTAAAATACTCTATAACACCGTTCAAATTGATGCAAACGCAGAACAATTTCAAATTCATGAGAAGTTGAATGGATTAGAAAAAGCTATAAAGGACCATCAAAATCCACTGGACTCAACAATTACTGACCAGGAGCTCTATAAGAAACTTCAGGCCCTCAAATTTAAAAAAGCATGCGGACCTGATGGCATCCTAAACGAGATGCTCAAACTCACTAGTGCAACATTTCAATTGGCTATATTAAAACTGTTTTATTTGATCCTGTGTGTAGGTTATTTCCCTGACATCTGGAATCAAGGACTCATAACCCCAATCTTTAAGAACAGAGACAAATTTGACCCTAACAATTACAGAGGCATTTGTGTGAACAGTAACCTGGGGAAGGTTTTCTGTAGTATTATAAATGTAAGAGTTCTAAACTTCCTTAATAAGCACAATGTCTTGAGTAAAAGCCTAATTGGATTTATACCAAAACATCGCACGACTGATCATATTTACACCCTACACACCCGGATAGATAAACATGTCCACCAAAATAATAACAAAATATACACTTGCTTTATCGACTTCCAAAAAGCATTTGATTCTATTTGACAGGACTGTTCTACAAAGTTATTGAAAGTGGTGTAGGGGGGTAAAACATATGACATAATTAAATCAATGTATACTGGCAATACGTGCAGCATTAAAATTGGCAAGAAAATAACAGAATTCTTTAACCAGGGGGTGGGGCCTTCGCCAGGGTTGCAATCTAAGCCCTGCACTCTTTAATATTTACATCAACGAATTGGACACTATTCTATAAAAATCCTCAGCCCCTGGTGTTAGTCTCCACAATTCAGAGTTTAACTCTTTAGGGCTAGGGTCCCATTTTCAGAGTTTTTGCCTGTCTGACATGCCCAAAGTAAAATGCCTGCCACTCAGGCCCAGGATATGCACATAATTAGTACTATTGGATAGGAAACACTCTGAAGTTTCTAAAACTGTTAAAATAATTTCTGTGAGTATAACAGAACTGATAGAGCAGGCAAAAACCCGAGGAATTTCTGTCCGGAAATCTTTTTTTTTTTTTAGCTTCTCTCACTTTGAATGGCTGTTTATTGAATTTTCAGTGGAATAGCTCCCAGATTGCAGTACCTATGGCTTCCACTAGATGTCAACAGTCTCTAGGCAGTGTTTCAAGTGTTTATCATGGAACAGAGCCTTGTAGAAGAAGATTTGACAAGCCAGGAAGTCATTTCTGTCTTGTGCGCGAGGGACCCGGTAGCGCGCAGCTCGGTATTTACCTTTTCTATAGTTTAGGTTATTATCCGTGTGAAATATAATAGCTAATATAGATAAAAGGATACCTAAGGATACATGATAAATTATGTTTAATTTGTTTGGGCAAAGTTGATAGGTATAATTTGAACGCTTTCTCTTCACTGTACAACGGGCGAGTAGACTGAATGCTTGGTGGATTATCTGAACATTACACGCCAACCAAACTGAGATTTATGGATATAATAAATGACTTTTTCTATCAAAAGAACCATGGATTGTCTTGTTTGGACACTTCGGATTGCCCTCAGCAGAAGACCTTCAAAGGTAAGCGATTTATTTTAGCTCTTATATGTGTTTTGTGAGACCCGCGCTGGTTATGGAATTATGCTAATGCATAAATATGAGAGGTGCTGTCCTCAAACAATCAAATGTTGTGCTTTTGCCGTAAAGCCTTTTTGAAATTTGACACCCCTGTGATATTAACAAGACTCTAATCTTTGCAACCATATGCAACACTTGTATATCCATGAACGTTAAATATTACACATTTTTATTTTGAATTTGCCGCGCTTTGTTTGCTCCGAAAAACGATTCCGCTCAGGGGATTGGGTCCCTAAGAAGTTTTAAATGCCTACTGACCTATGCCTGCTGTCACCCACAGCACATGGCGTACAGCAGAGCCTGGACCTGCTAGAGCAGTACTGCCAGACCTGGGCCCTGGCAGTAAACCTTATAAAGACTAAAATAATGATTTTCCAGAGAAGATCCAGATCTCAGGAAATTAGACCAAAGTTCTCAATTGGTACAAAATATATAGAGTGCTGCACACACTACAATTACTTAGGTTTAAAAATAAGGTCAACTGGACACCTTAATGAGGCAGTGAATGAACTGAGAGAGAAAGCACGCAGGGCATTCTACGCAATTAAAAAACAAATTCAAATTGAAATACCTATACAAATTTGGCTAAAACTAATTGAATGTGTCATTGAACCAATTGCACTTTATGGTAGCGAGGTGTGGGGTCCACTTGCAAAACAAGATTTCACCAAATGGGACAAACACTCCATTGAAACCCTGCATGCAAAGATCTGTAAGATTCTCCTACATGTCCAGAGGAAAACTACAAATAATACATGCAGGGCAGAATTAGGCCAATATCCACTAATAATAAAAACTCAAAAAGGAGCAAATAAGTTTTGGAAACTTCTAAAATACAGTGACCCCCTCTCATATCATTACCAAGCCCTGCAATGCCAAGAGCTGAGCAAAGAAAAGAGTCCCCTCATCCAGCTGGTCCTGGGGCTGAGTTCACAAACCTATTCTACTAACACACTGAAGCCTCAGGACCAGAACATCCAATCAATCAGAATAAAACAAATTACAACAACAATCAAAACAAAACTACATTACCTATTGGGAAACACAAGCACAAAGCAAAACGCAGTGCTATCTGGCCCTAAATCGACAGTACACCATGGCTAACTATTTGACCATGGTTACTGATCAAAAGCTTGACAAAGTACAGGCTCAGTGAGCACAACCTTGCCGTTGAGAAGGGTAGACACAGGAAAACCTGGCTCCCTGTAGAGGAAAGGCACAGCCAGGAAGTAGAGCCCTACTGAACGTGGCCCTGGTAACGAACAGCACAGTCAGGAAGTAGGTGGGGTTTTATTTGGAGGATGCTGTTGCGGTCTGCTCATATTATTCTCTGAGGAACCATGAGCAGCTATCTTGGGTGTGAGGTTTCACATTTCAGAGAGATGTAATTCTCCTCAGTCCTCTGTGAACCATACAAACACAACCCCATCCAACCCTTCACCCAATTAAAATCCAGATTCACAGCTTGACTGAATCACAACACCAAAGGGGCTCTTTATGAGAGAAAGTTTACAGCTAATCCAAGAAAGAGAGAATGGTTTTAACACTGACCAGAAGAACGATGACTGTTCTCTGTTCACCTCCCTGAGCACTCAAATCAAATCAAATCAAATCAAAGCCCTTCTTACATCAGCTGATGTCACAAAGTGCTGTACAGAAACCCAGTATAAAACCCCAAACAGCAAGCAATGCCAGTCCTCCTCTGGCTGTGCCGGGTGGAGATTATAACAACATGGCCAAGATGTTCAAATGTTCATAGATGACCAGCAGGGTCAAATAATAATAATCACAGTGGTTGTAGAGGGTGCAACAGGTCAGCACCTCAGGAGTAAATGTCAGTTGGCTTTTCATAGCCGATCATTCACTCTCTCCTCTCCTCTCCTCTCCTCTCCTCTCCTCTCCTCTCCTCTCCTCTCCTCTCCTCTCCTCTCCTCTCCTCTCTTCTCTTCTCTTCTCTTCTTCTCTCCACCTCACCCCTCCTCATTCCTTCCAGGACTTTAATTGGTGTTGTTAATTAGCCCTGGTCATGTTTAGCCTTGGAGCCTAGGAGGATGTAAAGCTGGGTGGTAAATTGACACATAATCCCCGGCACTGTGGGCCTTCGATCCGAGTGGCCACCCTACCCGCAACCCTCCTCCTCCTCCTCTTCGTCTCTGCAGCCTCCACGGCACCGCCAGGACAACCAAACGAGCCCTAATCACCCAGGCCTTGCTGGATTCTACCTTCTTATTTCACATTTGTACTTGTCGTCTCTGCAAAGTCCCCTAATTGCATTCCAGAGGCATTTCTATCCCCTGTGTGTTTTATTGAACTCAGCCAGACTGAACTCAGCCAAAGGCATGGCCCTCAGAGAGAGAGTGAGGGAGAGAAGGAGAGAGGGAGAGAGAAGGAAGTGAAGAACGAGAGAGAGAGAGAGAGAGGGAGAGAGGGAGAGAGAAGAAGGAGGTGAAAAGAGAGAGAGCGAGGGGGGAAAGAGAGAGAGAGAGATAGAGGGGAGAGATCAAAAGAGAAAGAGGGAGAAAGAAAGAGGAGAGAGAGGAGAGATCGAGAGAGAAAGAGGGAGAGAGAAAGAGGAGAGAGAGGAGAGATCGAGAGAGAAAGACGTGCTAGCTCTCATGACTGCATGGCCAACAACCTAACTACTTCACACAGTAAACAACACGGTTCTAACTTAACATATCCCTCCCTCCCTTCCTTCCTCCCTCCCTCCTCCCTCCCTCCCTCCCTCCCTCCCTCCCTCCCTTCCTTCCTTCCTTCCTTCCTTCCTTCCTTCCTTCCTTCCTTCCTTCCTTCCTTCCTTCCTTCCTCCCTCCTTCCTTCCTTCCTTCCTTCCTTCCTCCCTCCCTCCCCCACCGTAACCCACTGTGTCCCCGTAGTGAAGGTGACATTGTCCTCCCAGGTACGACCGCACCGTCACCGCGGCGACACTACTGAGGGAGCAGCTGTCTGCCTCATTAGGCTGAGGTCACATGGGGTTCACAGTGCATGCTGGGAAAAACAGAGGTCCTCGCTATGACCTTCTAGTTCCCATTGGCTCAAAAAATTCAGGAAGTAGAGAGAGAGGGAGGGAGGGAGGGAGGAAGGAAGGAATTAGGGAGGGAGGGGGAGACAGAGATGGCTGGTGGCTGGGGAGGGAGAGAGAGGAGAGAGAAAAGAGAGAAAAGAGAAAGAAATCTCTTTCTTGTCTTTTGTATATTGAAAGGTAGGCGGTTTCCAGCACAATTTCCAGCTCTTCTCCTAAACAAGACATGAAACCCTTCCCTGTAGCAATGCCAGCTCTTCTCCTAAACAAGACTTGAATCCCTTCCCTGTAGTAATGCATGTGTGACGTAAACAAGCCTAATCCAAATATCTAACTAACAACAAAAACCACCTCCTCATCAACATCATCATCAGCATCATCAAACTGCTGTTATCTGCAGACAGCTATTTCACAGCTCTACATACAGCACATCAGCCACTGTGCACAGCCATTACATGTTCTGCCTCCCAAGTGGTACCCTATCCCCTATGTCGTGCACTACTTTTGACCAGAACCCTATGGGGCCCTATCCCCTATGTAGTGCACTACTTTTGACCAGTACCTCATGGGGCCCTATCCCCTATGTCGTGCACTACTTTTGACCAGAACCCTATGGAACCCTATCCCTTATGTAGTGCACTACTTTTGACCAAACCCTATGGGGCCCTATCCCCTATGTAGTGCACTACTTTTGACCAGAACCCCATGGGGCCCTATCCCCTATGTCGTGCACTACTTTTGACCAGAACCCCATGGGGCCCTATCCCCTATGTCGTGCACTACTTTTGACCAGAACCCTATGGAACCCTATCCCTTATGTAGTGCACTACTTTTGACCAGAACCCGATGGGGCCCTATCCCCTATGAAGTGCACTACTTTTGACCAGAACCCTATGGAACCCTATCCCTTATGTAGTGCACTACTTTTGACCAGAACCCGATGGGGCCCTATCCCCTATGAAGTGCACTACTTTTGACCAGAACCCTATGGAACCCTATCCCTTATGTAGTGCACTACTTTTGACCAGAACCCGATGGGGCCCTATCCCCTATGAAGTGCACTACTTTTGACCAGAACACTATGGGACCAGGTTGAAAGTAGTGCGACCATTATTATCATTACAGATGTAGAATTCGTCCCTTACTGAATTGTCATGCTTCAGTCAACAGGGAATGATGGGCTACAGTGAGTACGTCCCAAATGGAGCCCTAACATTACTGTTAGTACAGTACATAGGGAATAGGGTTCCATTTGGGACGCAACCCTGTGTTCCACAGTTTGTGAGCAGGCAAGCAGATTAGGAAAGGCATAACATGCTAATAAGGATGGTGGTTAAAGAGCTTTATGAGACGAGGTTTATCTCAATGAACTAAGCTGTGGATGTATAGAGAGTCTATAAACAGTCATTCTGGTACTGAAAGGGCTTGAAGCACTCTAGATCATGGTGTGTTATAGAAACAGCCTGGAAAATCTATATGTGATGACACATACACACACATACACAGACACACACACAAACACACAGCCATTATGATCCGGTTTACAATGGATATCTCTGCTGTATCATTCCCTCCATGCCTCGCATCACCAGCCCACACACTCTCTCTCTCTCTCTCTTTCTCTCTATCTCTCTCTCTCTCTCTCATATATAACAGAGCCAGCCAAGTGGGAGGCAGTGCAGGAATGAGAGCATTGTGAAAATGATGGAATAGAAACAGTGTCCAAGAACCTGAAATATCCAATGGTATCTAAATCAATGAAATAAACATTGTATCAAACATGTATATAGTCTGCATCCTAAATGGTACCTTAGTCCTGACCAGCGCCCATAGGACTCTGTTCAAAAGTAGTGCACTAAACAAGGAATAGGGTGCCAGTTGGGACGATACCATAATACAGTAGTGCACTATATAGGGAATAGGGTCCTATTTGGAACACAACATTTGTCTAATACAGTTTAGCTGTCCCTGTGTAATGCCTAAACCTCTCAGAATGGTTCTACTTTATGACAGGCAGGGAGAGGTGGTGAGTGGTACTGTTTAAGTGCTCTTATAAAGTGGCCACTCCAAAACCACACAGAGAGAGAGAGAGACAGAGACAGAGAGAGACAGAGAGAGGGAGAGAAAGAGAGGTTTAGAGAGAGAGAGAGAGAGAGAGAGAGATATAGAGAGAAAGAGACAGAGGGAGAGAGAGGGAGAGATAGGGAGAGAAAGAGAGGTTTAGAGAGAGAGAGAGAGAAAGAGAGCGAGAACAAAACAGCAAGGTAACAGCTTTATAGAAGCCAGTTTACATAATACAACAAATTACTTACAAATAATTTAGTCTTTGAAAAAAATCAAGATTCAAATTGACAAATCAGAGGTCAACACCACCTTGATCCATCGCTGTGAGTTTTCAACAGTAAATGTTCAACTATGAAGCCGTTCCAGATAAGAGGAGGGAGTGTTAATGGCAGAGAACATGACGTCTCAACCTTCTCTCTATGAGGAGGATCTCTCCTGTCCGGTGTGCTGTGACATCTTTAAGGATCCACAGCTTCTGTAAAGCCTGTCTGAAGCTAAGCTGGAAACCAGAAGGATTCTCGGGTATGTCCAGTCTGCAGAAAAGAGTCCTCAATGCAACATCCTCCCTGCAACCTGGTTTTAAAAAAGCTGTGTGAGACCTTCTTACAGGAGAGGAGTCAAAGGCCGTGTCTAGACTTAACAGTTCAAACAGCTCTAGCATTCTGATCATAGAGTTCTGATCACGGAATTCCCAATGCGTCATGCACCTACACCTACATGTGAATGTGTCTACCGTGTGGGGGGGGCGGCAGGTAGCCTAGTGGTTAGAGCGTTGGACTATTAACCGGAGGGTTGCAAGTTCGAATCCCCGAGCTGACAAAGTAAATCTGTTGTTCTGCCCCTGAACAAGGCAGTTAACCCACTGTTCCCTGGGCGCCGAAGACGTGGATGTCGATTAAGGCAGCCCCCCGCACCTCTCTGATTCAGAGGCACTAGCTAACTACTGTAGCTAACTACTGTAGCTAACCTTTGTGGCTAGCCAGCAATTGAAACGGGTTAGCAGATCTTTAGCCAATCCAAAAAATAGCCAGCGAAACACGTTCCTCACACGGCAACGTTACAATGGAAAAGGGTGTGTCTCCATCCCAAAACACACGTTTTCTGGAGACTTGTGGGAGGAGTTGTCACGGCTTCCGCCGAAGTCGGTCCCTCTCCTTGCTCGGGCGGCGTTCTAGCCATCGCCGATCCACTTTTCAATTGTTTTTGTCTTGTTTTACACACCTGGTTTCAATCCTACAATTACTTGTTCATTATTTAACCCTCTGTCCCCCCCCATGTGTGTTTGTGAGTGATTGTTTTATTGTATTGCGGTCCGTATTTGTGGGCTTGGATATTTTTGACATTTGTTTATATATTGAGTAAAATTTGCTTTATTTACTCGTATCTGGTGTCCTGCGCCTGACTCCTCTACACCAGCAACACACAGACGCTTTACAGGAGTGCTGATAACGTCGCCCCACTGTAGGCACTTTCGGGAGCCTGAAAGTGTACAGACTGAAGACAACACATAATGCATCCCTGACCACCGTCTGAAGTGGGCAGCCAGTTCAATCAGACCACGAAGCAACTTTTGTGCGTCTAGACCTGTCTTTTTAGTGAGATCTTTTGTATTCTGATAGCATAAGTTGCATGTAAGTTATCAAGTGTAGACATGGTCTGAGTTACAGGAGAGGAGTCAGAGAGCTTCAGCAGGGTCTGAGGTACAGGAGAGGAGTCAGAGTGCTTCAGCAGGGTCTGAGTTACAGGAGAGGAGTCAGAGTGCTTCAGCAGGGTCTGAGGTACAGGAGAGGAGTCAGAGAGCTTCAGCAGGGTCTGAGGAACAGGAGAGGAGTCAGAGTGCTTCAGCAGGGTCTGAGGTACAGGAGAGGAGCCAGAGTGCTTCAGCAGGGTCTGAGGTACAGGAGAGGAGTCAGAGAGCTTCAGCAGGGTCTGAAGTACAAGAGAGGAGTCAGAGTGCTTCAGCAGGGTCTGAGGTACAGGAGAGGAGTCAGAGTGCTTCAGCAGGGTCTGAGGTACAGGAGAGGAGTCAGAGAGCTTCAGCAGGGTCTGAGGTACAGGAGAGGAGTCAGAGAGCTTCAGCAGGGTCTGAGGTACAGGAGAGGAGTCAGAGTGCTTCAGCAGGGTCTGAGGTACAGGAGAGGAGTCAGAGTGCTTCAGCAGGGTCTGAGTTACAGGAGAGGAGCCAGAGTGCTTCAGCAGGGTCTGAGTTACAGGAGAGGAGTCAGAGTGCTTCAGCCGGGTCTGAGGTACAGGAGAGGAGTCAGAGAGCTTCAGCAGGGTCTGAGGTACAGGAGAGGAGTCAGAGTGCTTCAGCAGGGTCTGAGGTACAGGAGAGGAGTCAGAGTGCTTCAGCAGGGTCTGAGGTACAGGAGAGGAGTCAGAGTGCTTCAACAGGGTCTGAGGTACAGGAGAGGAGTCAGAGAGCTTCAGCAGGGTCTTAGGTACAGGAGAGGAGTCAGAGAGCTTCAGCAGGGTCTGAGGTACAGGAGAGGAGTCAGAGTGCTTCAGCAGGGTCTGAGGTACAGGAGAGGAATCAGAGTGCTTCAGCAGGGTCTGAGGTACAGGAGAGGAGTCAGAGTGCTTCAGCAGGGTCTGAGGTACAGGAGAGGAGTCAGAGAGCTTCAGCAGTGTCTGAAGTACAGGAGAGGAGTCAGAGTGCTTCAGCAGGGTCTGAGGTACAGGAGAGGAGTCAGAGTGCTTCAGCAGGTTCTGAGGTACAGCAGAGGAGTCAGAGTGCTTCAGGAGGGTCTGAGGTACAGGAGAGGAGTCAGAGTGCTTCAGAAGGGTCCGAGGTACAGGAGAGGAGTCAGAGTGCTTCAGGAGGGTCCGAGGTACAGGAGAGGAGTCGGAGTGCTTCAGGAGGGTCTGAGGTACAGGAGAGGAGTCAGAGTGCTTCAGCAGGGTCCGAGGTACAGGAGAGGAGTCGGAGTGCTTCAGCAGGGTCTGAGTTACAGGAGAGGAGTCAGAGTGCTTCAGCAGGGTCTGAGGTACAGGAGAGGAGTCAGAGTGCTTCAGCAGGGTCCGGGGTACAGGAGAGGAGTCAGAGTGCTTCAGGAGGGTCTGAGGTACAGGAGAGGAGTCAGAGTGCTTCAGCAGAGTCTGAGGTAAAGGAGAGGAGTCAGAGTGCTTCAGCAGGGTCTGAGGTACAGGAGAGGAGTCAGAGAGCTTCAGCAGGGTCTGAAGTACAGGAGAGGAGTCAGAGTGCTTCAGCAGGGTCTGAGGTAAAGGAGAGGAGTCAGAGTGCTTCAGCAGGGTCTGAGGTACAGGAGAGGAGTCAGAGAGCTTCAGCAGGGTCTGAGGTACAGGAGAGGAGTCAGAGAGCTTCAGCAGGGTCTGAGGTACAGGAGAGGAGTCAGAGTGCTTCAGCAGGGTCTGAGGTACAGGAGAGAAGTCAGAGTGCTTCAGCAGGGTCTGAGGTACAGGAGAGGAGTCAGAGTGCTTCAGCAGAGTCTGAGGTAAAGGAGAGGAGTCAGAGTGCTTCAGCAGGGTCTGAGGTACAGGAGAGGAGTCAGAGTGCTTCAGCAGGGTCTGAGTTACAGGAGAGGAGCCAGAGTGCTTCAGCAGGGTCTGAGTTACAGGAGAGGAGTCAGAGTGCTTCAGCCGGGTCTGAGGTACAGGAGAGGAGTCAGAGAGCTTCAGCAGGGTCTGAGGTACAGGAGAGGAGTCAGAGTGCTTCAGCAGGGTCTGAGGTACAGGAGAGGAGTCAGAGTGCTTCAGCAGGGTCTGAGGTACAGGAGAGGAGTCAGAGTGCTTCAACAGGGTCTGAGGTACAGGAGAGGAGTCAGAGAGCTTCAGCAGGGTCTTAGGTACAGGAGAGGAGTCAGAGAGCTTCAGCAGGGTCTGAGGTACAGGAGAGGAGTCAGAGTGCTTCAGCAGGGTCTGAGGTACAGGAGAGAAGTCAGAGTGCTTCAGCAGGGTCTGAGGTACAGGAGAGGAGTCAGAGTGCTTCAGCAGAGTCTGAGGTAAAGGAGAGGAGTCAGAGAGCTTCAGCAGGGTCTGAGGTACAGGAGAGGAATCAGAGTGCTTCAGCAGGGTCTGAGGTACAGGAGAGGAGTCAGAGTGCTTCAGCAGGGTCTGAGGTACAGGAGAGGAGTCAGAGAGCTTCAGCAGTGTCTGAAGTACAGGAGAGGAGCCAGAGTGCTTCAGCAGGGTCTGAGGTACAGGAGAGGAGTCAGAGTGCTTCAGCAGGTTCTGAGGTACAGCAGAGGAGTCAGAGTGCTTCAGGAGGGTCTGAGGTACAGGAGAGGAGTCAGAGTGCTTCAGAAGGGTCCGAGGTACAGGAGAGGAGTCAGAGTGCTTCAGGAGGGTCCGAGGTACAGGAGAGGAGTTGGAGTGCTTCAGGAGGGTCTGAGGTACAGGAGAGGAGTCAGAGTGCTTCAGCAGGGTCCGAGGTACAGGAGAGGAGTCGGAGTGCTTCAGCAGGGTCTGAGTTACAGGAGAGGAGTCAGAGTGCTTCAGCAGGGTCTGAGGTACAGGAGAGGAGTCAGAGTGCTTCAGCAGGGTCCGGGGTACAGGAGAGGAGTCAGAGTGCTTCAGGAGGGTCTGAGGTACAGGAGAGGAGTCAGAGTGCTTCAGCAGGGTCTGAGGTACAAGAGAGGAGTCAGAGTGCTTCAGCAGTGTCTGAGGTACAGGAGAGGAGTCAGAGTGCTTCAGCAGGGTCTGAGGTACAGGAGAGGAGTCAGAGTGCTTCAGCAGGGTCCGAGGTACAGGAGAGGAGTCAGAGTGCTTCAGGAGGGTCTGAAGTACAGGAGAGGAGTCAGAGTGCTTCAGCAGGGTCTGAGTTACAGCAGAGGAGCCAGAGTGCTTCAGCAGGGTCTGAGGTACAGGAGAGGAGTCAGAGTGCTTCAGGAGGGTCTGAGGTACAGGAGAGGAGTCAGAGTGCTTCAGCAGGGTCCGAGGTACAGGAGAGGAGTCAGAGTGCTTCAGGAGGGTCCGAGGTACAGGAGAGGAGTCAGAGTGCTTCAGGAGGGTCCGAGGTACAGGAGAGGAGTCAGAGTGCTTCAGCAGGGTCCGAGGTACAGGAGAGGAGTCAGAGTGCTTCAGCAGGGTCTGAGTTACAGGAGAGGAGTCAGAGTGCTTCAGCCGGGTCTGAGTTACAGGAGAGGAGCCAGAGTGCTTCAGCAGGGTCCGAGGTACAGGAGAGGAGTCAGAGTGCTTCAGGAGGGTCCGAGGTACAGGAGAGGAGTCGGAGTGCTTCAGCCGGGTCTGAGGTACAGGAGAGGAGTCAGAGTGCTTCAGCAGGGTCCGAGGTACAGGAGAGGAGTCGGAGTGCTTCAGCAGGGTCTGAGTTACAGGAGAGGAGTCAGAGTGCTTCAGCCGGGTCTGAGGTACAGGAGAGGAGTCAGAGTGCTTCAGGAGGGTTTGAGTTACAGGAGAGGAGCCGGAGTGCTTCAGCAGGGTCTGAGGTACAGGAGAGGAGTCAGAGTGCTTCAGGAGGGTTTGAGGTACAGGAGAGGAGTCAGAGTGCTTCAGAAGGGTCCGAGGTACAGGAGAGGAGTCAGAGTGCTTCAGGAGGGTCCGAGGTACAGGAGAGGAGTCGGAGTGCTTCAGGAGGGTCTGAGGTACAGGAGAGGAGTCAGAGTGCTTCAGCAGGGTCCGAGGTACAGGAGAGGAGTCGGAGTGCTTCAGCAGGGTCTGAGTTACAGGAGAGGAGTCAGAGTGCTTCAGCAGGGTCTGAGGTACAGGAGAGGAGTCAGAGTGCTTCAGCAGGGTCCGGGGTACAGGAGAGGAGTCAGAGTGCTTCAGGAGGGTCTGAGGTACAGGAGAGGAGTCAGAGTGCTTCAGCAGGGTCTGAGGTACAAGAGAGGAGTCAGAGTGCTTCAGCAGTGTCTGAGGTACAGGAGAGGAGTCAGAGTGCTTCAGCAGGGTCTGAGGTACAGGAGAGGAGTCAGAGTGCTTCAGCAGGGTCCGAGGTACAGGAGAGGAGTCAGAGTGCTTCAGGAGGGTCTGAAGTACAGGAGAGGAGTCAGAGTGCTTCAGCAGGGTCTGAGTTACAGCAGAGGAGCCAGAGTGCTTCAGCAGGGTCTGAGGTACAGGAGAGGAGTCAGAGTGCTTCAGGAGGGTCTGAGGTACAGGAGAGGAGTCAGAGTGCTTCAGCAGGGTTCGAGGTACAGGAGAGGAGTCAGAGTGCTTCAGCAGGGTCCGGGGTACAGGAGAGGAGTCAGAGTGCTTCAGGAGGGTCCGAGGTACAGGAGAGGAGTCAGAGTGCTTCAGCAGGGTCCGAGGTACAGGAGAGGAGTCAGAGTGCTTCAGGAGGGTCCGAGGTACAGGAGAGGAGTCAGAGTGCTTCAGCAGGGTCCGAGGTACAGGAGAGGAGTCAGAGTGCTTCAGCAGGGTCTGAGTTACAGGAGAGGAGTCAGAGTGCTTCAGCCGGGTCTGAGTTACAGGAGAGGAGCCAGAGTGCTTCAGCAGGGTCTGAGTTACAGGAGAGGAGCCAGAGTGCTTCAGCAGGGTCTGAGGTACAGGAGAGGAGTCAGAGTGCTTCAGGAGGGTCTGAGGTACAGGAGAGGAGTCAGAGTGCTTCAGCAGGGTCCGAGGTACAGGAGAGGAGTCAGAGTGCTTCAGGAGGGTCCGAGGTACAGGAGAGGAGTCAGAGTGCTTCAGCAGGGTCTGAGGTACAGGAGAGGAGTCAGAGTGCTTCAGCAGGGTCCGGGGTACAGGAGAGGAGTCAGAGTGCTTCAGGAGGGTCTGAGGTACAGGAGAGGAGTCAGAGTGCTTCAGCAGGGTCCGAGGTACAGGAGAGGAGTCAGAGTGCTTCAGCAGGGTCCGAGGTACAGGAGAGGAGTCAGAGTGCTTCAGCAGGGTCTGAGGTACAAGAGAGGAGTCAGAGTGCTTCAGCAGTGTCTGAGGTACAGGAGAGGAGTCAGAGTGCTTCAGCAGGGTCCGAGGTACAGGAGAGGAGTCAGAGTGCTTCAGGAGGGTTCGAGGTACAGGAGAGGAGTCGGAGTGCTTCAGCCGGGTCTGAGGTACAGGAGAGGAGTCAGAGTGCTTCAGCAGGGTCCGAGGTACAGGAGAGGAGTCGGAGTGCTTCAGCAGGGTCTGAGTTACAGGAGAGGAGTCAGAGTGCTTCAGCAGGGTCTGAGTTACAGGAGAGGAGCCAGAGTGCTTCAGCAGGGTCTGAGTTACAGGAGAGGAGCCAGAGTGCTTCAGCAGGGTCTGAGGTACAGGAGAGGAGTCAGAGTGCTTCAGGAGGGTTTGAGGTACAGGAGAGGAGTCGGAGTGCTTCAGCAGGGTCCGAGGTACAGGAGAGGAGTCAGAGTGCTTCAGGAGGGTCCGAGGTACAGGAGAGGAGTCGGAGTGCTTCAGGAGGGTCTGAGGTACAGGAGAGGAGTCAGAGTGCTTCAGCAGGGTCCGAGGTACAGGAGAGGAGTCGGAGTGCTTCAGCAGTGTCTGAGTTACAGGAGAGGAGTCAGAGTGCTTCAGCAGGGTCTGAGGTACAGGAGAGGAGTCAGAGTGCTTCAGCAGGGTCTGAGGTACAGGAGAGGAGTCAGAGTGCTTCAGGGAGGGTCTGAGGTACAGGAGAGGAGTCAGAGTGCTTCAGCAGGGTTCGAGGTACAGGAGAGGAGTCAGAGTGCTTCAGCAGGGTCTGAGGTACAAGAGAGGAGTCAGAGTGCTTCAGCAGTGTCTGAGGTACAGGAGAGGAGTCAGAGTGCTTCAGCAGGGTCTGAGGTACAGGAGAGGAGTCAGAGTGCTTCAGCAGGTTCCGAGGTACAGGAGAGGAGTCAGAGTGCTTCAGGAGGGTCTGAAGTACAGGAGAGGAGTCAGAGTGCTTCAGCAGGGTCCGAGGTACAGGAGAGGAGTCAGAGTGCTTCAGGAGGGTCCGAGGTACAGGAGAGGAGTCAGAGTGCTTCAGGAGGGTCTGAGGTACAGGAGAGGAGTCAGAGTGCTTCAGCAGGGTCCGAGGTACAGGAGAGGAGTCGGAGTGCTTCAGCAGGGTCTGAGTTACAGGAGAGGAGTCAGAGTGCTTCAGCCGGGTCTGAGTTACAGGAGAGGAGCCAGAGTGCTTCAGCAGGGTCTGAGTTACAGGAGAGGAGTCAGAGTGCTTCAGGAGGGTCTGAGGTACAGGAGAGGAGTCAGAGAGCTTCAGCAGGGTCCGAGGTACAGGAGAGGAGTCAGAGTGCTTCAGCAGGGTCTGAGGTACAAGAGAGGAGTCAGAGTGCTTCAGCAGTGTCTGAGGTACAGGAGAGGAGTCAGAGTGCTTCAGCAGGGTCTGAGGTACAGGAGAGGAGTCAGAGTGCTTCAGCAGGGTCCGAGGTACAGGAGAGGAGTCAGAGTGCTTCAGGAGGGTCTGAAGTACAGGAGAGGAGTCAGAGTGCTTCAGCAGGGTCCGAGGTACAGGAGAGGAGTCAGAGTGCTTCAGCAGGGTCTGAGGTAAAGGAGAGGAGTCAGAGTGCTTCAGCAGGGTCTTAGGTACAGGAGAGGAATCAGAGTGCTTCAGCAGGGTCTGAGGTACAGGAGAGGAGTCAGAGAGCTTCAGCAGGGTCTGAGGTACAGGAGAGGAGTCAGAGTTCTTCAGCAGAGTCTTAGGTAAAGGAGAGGAGTCAGAGTGCTTCAGGAGGGTCTGAAGTACAGGAGAGGAGTCAGAGTGCTTCAGCAGGGTCCGAGGTACAGGAGAGGAGTCAGAGTGCTTCAGGAGGGTCCGAGGTACAGGAGAGGAGTCAGAGTGCTTCAGGAGGGTCTGAGGTACAGGAGAGGAGTCAGAGTGCTTCAGCAGGGTCCGAGGTACAGGAGAGGAGTCGGAGTGCTTCAGCAGGGTCTGAGTTACAGGAGAGGAGTCAGAGTGCTTCAGGAGGGTCTGAGTTACAGGAGAGGAGCCAGAGTGCTTCAGCAGGGTCTGAGTTACAGGAGAGGAGTCAGAGTGCTTCAGGAGGGTCTGAGGTACAGGAGAGGAGTCAGAGTGCTTCAGCAGGGTCCGAGGTACAGGAGAGGAGTCAGAGTGCTTCAGCAGGGTCTGAGGTACAAGAGAGGAGTCAGAGTGCTTCAGCAGTGTCTGAGGTACAGGAGAGGAGTCAGAGTGCTTCAGCAGGGTCTGAGGTACAGGAGAGGAGTCAGAGTGCTTCAGCAGGGTCCGAGGTACAGGAGAGGAGTCAGAGTGCTTCAGGAGGGTCTGAAGTACAGGAGAGGAGTCAGAGTGCTTCAGCAGGGTCCGAGGTACAGGAGAGGAGTCAGAGTGCTTCAGGAGGGTCTGAGGTACAGGAGAGGAGTCAGAGTGCTTCAGCAGGGTCTGAGGTACAGGAGAGGAGTCAGAGTGCTTCAGCAGGGTCTGAGGTAAAGGAGAGGAGTCAGAGTGCTTCAGCAGGGTCTTAGGTACAGGAGAGGAATCAGAGTGCTTCAGCAGGGTCTGAGGTACAGGAGAGGAGTCAGAGAGCTTCAGCAGGGTCTGAGGTACAGGAGAGGAGTCAGAGTGCTTCAGCAGAGTCTTAGGTAAAGGAGAGGAGTCAGAGTGCTTCAGCAGGGTCTGAGGTACAGGAGAGGAGTCAGAGAGCTTCAGCAGGGTCTGAAGTACAGGAGAGGAGTCAGAGTGCTTCAGCAGGGTCTGAGGTAAAGGAGAGGAGTCAGAGTGCTTCAGCAGGGTCTGAGGTACAGGAGAGGAGTCAGAGTGCTTCAGCAGGGTCTGAGGTACAGGAGAGGAGTCAGAGTGCTTCAGCAGGGTCTGAGGTACAGGAGAGGAGTCAGAGTGCTTCAGCAGGGTCTGAGGTACAGGAGAGGAGTCAGAGAGCTTCAGCAGGGTCTGAGGTACAGGAGAGGAGTCAGAGAGCTTCAGCAGGGTCTGAGGTACAGGAGAGGAGTCAGAGTGCTTCAGCAGGGTCTGAGGTACAGGAGAGGAGTCAGAGTGCTTCAGCAGGGTCTGAGGTACAGGAGAGGAGTCAGAGTACTTCAGCAGGGTCTGAGGTACAGGAGAGGAGTCAGAGAGCTTCAGCAGTGTCTGAAGTACAGGATAGGAGTCAGAGTGCTTCAGCAGGGTCTGAGGTACAGGAGAGGAGTCAGAGTGCTTCAGCAGGGTCTGAGGTACAGGAGAGGAGTCAAAGTGCTTCAGCAGGGTCCGAGGTACAGGAGAGGAGTCAGAGTGCTTCAGCAGGGTCCGAGGTACAGGAGTGGAGTCAGAGAGCTTCAGCAGGGTCTGAAGTACAGGAGAGGAGTCAGAGTGCTTCAGCAGGGTCTGAGGTACAGGAGAGGAGTCAGAGTGCTTCAGCAGGGTCTGAGTTACAGGACAGGAGTCAGAGAGCTTCAGCAGGGTCTGAGTTACAGGAGAGGAGTCAGAGTGCTTCAGCAGGGTCTGAAGTACAGGAGAGGAGTCAGAGTGCTTCTGCAGGGCCCGGGGTACAGGAGAGGAGTCAGAGTGCTTCAGGAGGGTCTGAGGTACAGGAGAGGAGTCAGAGTGCTTCAGCTGGGTCCGAGGTACAGGAGAGGAGTCAGAGAGCTTCAGCAGGGTCCGAAGTACAGGAGAGGAGTCAGAGTGCTTCAGCAGGGTCTGAGGTACAAGAGAGGAGTCAGAGTGCTTCAGCAGGGTCTGAGGTACAGGAGAGGAGTCAGAGTGCTTCAGCAGGGACCGAGGTACAGGAGAGGAGTCAGAGTGCTTCAGGAGGGTCTGAGGTACAGGTGAGGAGTCAAAGTGCTTCAGCAGGGTCCGAGGTACAGGAGAGGAGTCAGAGTGCTTCAGGAGGGTCTGAGGTACAGGAGAGGAGTCAGAGTGCTTCAGCCGGGTCTGAGTTACAGGAGAGGAGCCAGAGTGCTTCAGCAGGGTCCGAGGTACAGGAGAGGAGTCGGAGTGCTTCAGCAGGGTCTGAGTTACAGGAGAGGAGTCAGAGTGCTTCAGCAGGGTCTGAGGTACAGGAGAGGAGTCAGAGTGCTTCAGCAGGGTCCGGGGTACAGGAGAGGAGTCAGAGTGCTTCAGGAGGGTCTGAGGTACAGGAGAGGAGTCAGAGTGCTTCAGCAGGGTCCGAGGTACTGGAGAGGAGTCAGAGTGCTTCAGCAGGGTCTGAGGTACAAGAGAGGAGTCAGAGTGCTTCAGCAGTGTCTGAGGTACAGGAGAGGAGTCAGAGTGCTTCAGCAGGGTCTGAGGTACAGGAGAGGAGTCAGAGTGCTTCAGCAGGGTCCGAGGTACAGGAGAGGAGTCAGAGTGCTTCAGGAGGGTCTGAAGTACAGGAGAGGAGTCAGAGTACTTCAGCAGGGTCCGGGGTACAGGAGAGGAGTCAGAGTGCTTCAGGAGGGTCTGAGGTACAGGAGAGGAGTCAGAGTGCTTCAGGAGGGTCTGAGGTACAGGAGAGGAGTCAGAGTGCTTCAGCAGGGTCCGAGGTACAAGAGAGGAGTCGGAGTGCTTCAGCAGGGTCTGATTTACAGGAGAGGAGTCGGAGTGCTTCAGGAGGGTCTGAGGTACAGGAGAGGAGTCAGAGTGCTTCAGCAGGGTCCGAGGTACAGGAGAGGAGTCGGAGTGCTTCAGCAGGGTCTGAGTTACAGGAGAGGAGTCAGAGTACTTCAGCAGGGTCTGAGGTACAGGAGAGGAGTCAGAGTGCTTCAGCAGGGTCCTGGGTACAGGAGAGGAGTCAGAGTGCTTCAGGAGGGTCTGAGGTACAGGAGAGGAGTCAGAGTGCTTCAGCAGGGTCCGAGGTACAGGAGAGGAGTCAGAGTGCTTCAGCAGGGTCTGAGGTACAAGAGAGGAGTCAGAGTGCTTCAGCAGTGTCTGAGGTACAGGAGAGGAGTCAGAGTGCTTCAGCAGGGTCTGAGGTACAGGAGAGGAGTCAGAGTGCTTCAGCAGGGTCTGAGGTACAGGAGAGGAGTCAGAGTGCTTCAGGAGGGTCTGAAGTACAGGAGAGGAGTCAGAGTGCTTCAGCAGGGTCCGAGGTAAAGGAGAGGAGTCAGAGTGCTTCAGGAGGGTCCGAGGTACAGGAGAGGAGTCAGAGTGCTTCAGGAGGGTCTGAGGTACAGGAGAGGAGTCAGAGTGCTTCAGCAGGGTCCGAGGTACAAGAGAGGAGTCGGAGTGCTTCAGCAGGGTCTGATTTACAGGAGAGGAGTCAGAGTGCTTCAGCAGTGTCTGAGGTACAGGAGAGGAGTCAGAGTGCTTCAGCAGGGTCTGAGGTACAGGAGAGGAGTCAGAGTGCTTCAGCAGGGTCCGAGGTACAGGAGAGGAGTCAGAGTGCTTCAGGAGGGTCTGAAGTACAGGAGAGGAGTCAGAGTGCTTCAGCAGGGTCCGAGGTACAGGAGAGGAGTCAGAGTGCTTCAGCAGGGTCCGAGGTACAAGAGAGGAGTCGGAGTGCTTCAGCAGGGTCTGATTTACAGGAGAGGAGTCAGAGTGCTTCAGCAGGGTCTGATTTACAGGAGAGGAGCCAGAGTGCTTCAGCAGGGTCTGAGGTACAGGAGAGGAGTCAGAGTGCTTCAGCAGGGTCTGAGGTACAGGAGAGGAGTCAGAGAGCTTCAGCAGGGTCTGAGTTACAGGAGAGGAGTCAGAGTGCTTCAGCAGGGTTGAGGTACAGGAGAGGAGTCAGAGTGCTTCAGCAGGGTCTGAGTTACTCTGCAGTCAGCACAGTGAGAAACTCAAGCTCTTCTGCCTGGAGGATAAACAGCCTGTCTGTCTGATTTGTCAAACATCCAAAAAGCATAAGAGTCATGATTGCTGTCCGATAGATGAGTCAGCTCAGGACCATAAGAAGGAACTCTAGACTATCCTGAAGACTTTACAGGAGAAGCTGGAGGTCTTTAATAAAGTTCAACTAACCTGTGATCAAACAGCTGAGCACATTAAGAGATAGGCCCAGCACACAGAGAGGCAGATTAAGGAGATTAAGAAGCTTCATCAGTTTTCATCCCCGGGCCGACTAGGTGAAAAATCTGTCGATGTGCCCTTGAGCAAGGCACTTAACCCTAATAGCTCCTGTAAGTCTCTCTGGAGAAGACTGTCTGATAAATGACTGACATGTAAATGTAATTTTTGCAGAACTACACGGTCCCAGTACACACTGCCAGATCCACAGCTGGTCTCACTGATGTGGCCAAACAAATCAAATTAAATGAAATGAAATGTTATTTGTCACATGCTTCGTAAAACAACAGGTGTAGACTAACAGTGAAATGCTTACTTACGGGCCCTTCCAAACAATTAAAAAATATGTATATACAGTTTATACGTACATACAGTATATAGTAGAACAATTGAAAATAAATAATACAAGGAATACATACTCAAAGTAACGATAACTCTGCTACACGCATGGGCTGTACACATGGGTAACCTGTAGTTCAGAGATTCTGGACCCCAACTGCCTACCGAAAATAATGCCTACCTAAAACAATGCCTACCCAAAACACTACCTATCCAAAACACTACTTACCCCAAAAAATGCCTACCCAAAACAATGCCTACCCAAAACACTGCCTACCCAAAACACTACCTACCCAAAACCATGCCTACCCAAAACACTGCCTACCCAAAACACTACCTACCCAAAACACTACCTATCCAAACACTACCTACCCAAAACACTGCCTACCCAAAACGTTGCCTACCCAAAACGCTGCCTACCTAAAACGCTGCCTACCCAAAACGCTGCCTACCCAAAACGCTGCCTACCCAAAACGCTGCCAACCCAAAACGCTGCCTACCCAAAACGCTGCCAACCCAAAACGTTGCCTACCCAAAACGCTGCCTACCCAAAACGTTGCCTACCCAAAACGCTGCCTACCCAAAACGCTGCCTACCCAAAACACTGCCTACCCAAAACTCATCACGTCTGAGGATTGTGACATACAATGAGGAGGGACAGAAGCTTCCTGACAACCCAGAGAGATTACATTTCTGTGAATGGGTCCTGGGCTCTGAGGGACTTTAACTCAGGGACACACAACTGGGACGTTGACGTTGGGGACAGTACATACAGGTCGGTAGGTGTGGTCATAGAGTTTGTCTAGAGGAAGGCAGGCAGTTTTCCATGTGGCCGCTGGGCTGTGTGGTTTTATACTAAAGAAATAAGGCCTGAGGGGGTGTGTTATATGGCCAATATACCACGACTAAGGGCTGTTCTTATGCACGACGCAACGCAGAGTGCCTGGATACAACCCTTAGCCGTGGTATATTGGCCATATACCACAAACCCCTGAGGTGCCTTATTGCTATGATAAACTGGTTACCAACGTAATTAGAGCAGTAAAAATACATGTTTTGTCATACCGGTGGTATATAGTCTGATATACCACGACTTTCAGCCAATCAGCATTCAGGGCTCGAACCACCCAGTTTCTAATGGCCAATATACCATGGCTAAGAGCTGATCTTATGCACGATGTGAAACAGAGTGACTGTATATATCCGTTAGCCGTGATTTATTGGCCATTATAAACTGGGTGGTTTGAGCCCTGAATGCTGATTGGCTGACAGCCGTGGTATATTGGCTTTATACCACAAACCCTGAGGTGCCTTATTGCTAAAGTATTATAAACTGGTGACCAGCATACATAGAACAGTAGAAGCAGTTTTGCATCATACCTGTGGTATATTGTCTGATATACACATGGCTGAAATGCTGTTTCAGCCAATCAGCATCCAGGACCCAAAGTACCCAGTTTATAAAGGTCAGTATATAACTCGTTCCCCATCAGAGCAGCTGAATTGGGACAGAGGAAAGCTGTGACCTTGAAAACAACACACACCTAGACACATTCACACACACTTTCAGAGAGAAACTCTTTTCCACACATCTCTACTCTGCCCCAATGGTGTTACTAGGGAAAGCCTCTGTCAGTGGGTTCTGTCTCTGTCTGAATCAGGGGTTAACATGCTATAACATGCTATGTTATATATATATTTTTTTTATATATCTTGATATGTACTCTTCTTGTCCTTTACTCTTAATAGAATCCTGTTATTTCTGAAGTTTTTTTACTTACCACGATCATGAAATGTGCTTCTTCTACCTATAGTAGGGTTTCCAGTCAAAAACACATATTTTGACCAATGGGTGAAATAACTGTGTAGATAATCCTGGAAGAAAACCGACGGTTCAAACCTCATGTTTCAATCATAGTCCATTCAAAAGATATTGGACTTTTGACCCTTGCAGGAGTGACAGAATTAGGGTGACTACTGGAAATCAATTAAGTTAGGTGCAAGACTGGGTATCTGCATCGTGTCAACTAGGCTGGATTATGGGAAAAGACTGGATATCTGCATCGTGTTAGCTAGGCTGGATTATGTGTACGACTGGATATCTGCATCGTGTCAGCTAGGCTGGATTATGTGCAAGTCTGGGTATCTGCATCGTGTCAACTAGGCAGGATTCTGTGTAAGACTGGATATATGCATCGTGTCGGCTAGGCTGGATTCTGTGCAAGATTGGGTATCTGCATCGTGTCAGCTAGGCTGGATTCTGTGCAAGACTGGGTATCTGCATCGTGTCAGCTAGGCTGGATTATGTGTAAAATTGGATATCTGCATCGTGTCAACTAGGATGGATTCTGTGCAAGTCTGGGTATCTGCATCGTGTCGGCTAGGCTGGATTCTGTGCAAGTCTGGGTATCTGCATCGTGTCAACTAGGCAGGATTCTGTGTAAGACTGGATATATGCATCGTGTCGGCTAGGCTGGATTCTGTGCAAGACTGGGTATCTGCATCGTGTCAGCTAGGCTGGATTCTGTGCAAGACTGGGTATCTGCATCGTGTCAGCTAGGCTGGATTATGTGTAAAATTGGATATCTGCATCGTGTCAACTAGGATGGATTCTGTGCAAGTCTGGGTATCTGCATCGTGTCAACTAGGCTGGATTCTGTGTAAGACTGGATATATGCATTGTGTCAGCTAGGCTGGATTCTGTGCAAGACTGGGTATCTGCATCGTGTCAGCTAGGCTGGATTATGTGTAAAATTGGATATCTGCATCGTGTCAACTAGGCTGGATTCTGTGCAAGTCTGGGTATCTGCATCGTGTCAACTAGGCTGGATTCTGTGCAAGTCTGGGTATCTGCATCGTGTCAACTAGGCTGGATTCTTTGCAAGTCTGGGTATCTGCATCGTGTCAACTAGGCTGGATTCTTTGCAAGTCTGGGTATCTGCATCGTGTCGGCTAGGCTGGATTCTGTGTAAGACTGGATATCTGCATCGTGTCAGCTAGGCTGGATTCTGGGAAAATACTGGGTATCTGCATCATGTCAACTAGGCTGGATTATGGGAAAAGACTGGATATCTGCATCGTGTCAACTAGGCTGGATTATATGCAAGTCTGGATATCTGCATCGTGTCGGCTAGGCTGGATTCTGTGCAAGACTGGGTATCTGCATCGTGTCGGCTAGGCTGGATTCTGGGAAAAGACTGGGTATCTGCATCGTGTCGGCTAGGCTGGATTCTGGGAAAAGACTGGGTATCTGCATTGTGTCAGCTAGGCTGGATACTGTGCAAGACTGAATATCTGCATCGTGTCAGTTAGGCTGGATTATGTGTAAAATTGGATATATGCATCGTGTCAACTAGGCTGGATTCTGGGAAAAGACTGGGTATCTGCATCGTGTCAACCAAGCTGGATTCTGGGAAAATACTGGGTATCTGCGTCGTGTCAGCTAGGCTGGATTATATGCAAGACTGGATATCTGCATCGTGTTAGCTAGGCTGGATTATATGCAAGACTGGATATCTGCATCGTGTTAGCTAGGCTGAATTCTGTGCAAGACTGGATATCTGCATCGTGTCAGCTAGGCTGAATTCTGTGCAAGACTGGATATCTGCATCGTGTCAGCTAGGCTGGATTCTGATAGGCTCACTTAACCTCTGAACTATAGAGGTAAGATGTATGTAGTAGTAATTTTCATATTTTCCTATTAATTCGAAATTCCTTCTATTTATCGAAGATCTCTCACAAAAAACAAGTGTATCTTTGTGAAATGTCAACGGAGCGCTGAGCTTATACCAAAGCATGTTGTTTTCAAAGCCTTTTACATTTATTTCATTCTGTGTCATGCTAATAAAAAAAAAAGAAAAGTGCGATCCCCACGGAAACAACTTTGAAGATGACGACCACGAAATGCAGAGCTCGGTGCTTATTATGGGATGTATAAGCTTTACGAAATCCGACTTTATTTGCATATAATGTTAATGTTAGAGAAAGATACACCGTATACCAGATAAGGTGTGGAAGGCGTTCCGCAGGGATGCTGGCCCATGTTGACTCCAATGCTCCCCCACAGTTGTGTCAAGTTGGCCAGATGTCCTTTGGGTGGTGGACCGTTCTTGATACACACGGGAAACTGTTGAGCATGAAAAACCCAGCAGTGTTGCAGTTCTTGACACAAACCGGTGCGCCTGGCAACTAATACCCTACCCCCGTTCAAAGGCACTTCAATCTTTTGTCTTGCCCATTCACTCTCTGAATGGGACACATACACAATCCCTGTCTCAATTGTCTCAAGGCTTAAAAATCCTTCTTTAACCCGTCTCTTCCACTTCATCTACACTGACTGAAGTGGATTTAACAAGTGACATCAATAAGGGATCACAGCTTACACCTGGATTCACCTGGTCAGTCTATGTCATTGAAAGAGCAGGTGTTCATAATGTTTTGTGTACTCAGTGTACGTAATGTATGTATCCCAAATGGCACCCTACGGCTTTTTGAGGTCAAACGTAGTGCACTATAATTATAGGGAATAGGGTGCTATAGGGCCCTGGTCAAAAGTAGTGCACTATAGTTATAGGGAATAGGCCGCCGTTTGGGATACACAAACATCTAAAAGGACTAATGAATATATTCCCCATTAATATCCCACAGCCCGCTGAACTGAACCAGAGTTTCAATTCGAGGTAGAAAAATGTTAGAAAAATGTCTCTATTGAAGAAAGAGAAGAAGAACAGGGAATTAGTGGAGGAGGAATGAACACCGCCTTCCCCAAAAGCCTTTTTCATTTTCAGCTGACTGCACTACATAATGGACCTCCTTGTCTTGATGAATGGCCGGAACGCACTGAAGCACAGCCCCAGAGAATAAACTGTAAACTGCAACCCAGGCAGGAGGGAGAGGAAGCCACAGCACGGGAAATAAACCAAATAAATACACTAAATATACAAAAAAGTATTCGGACACCCCTTACAAATTAGTGGATTCGGCTTTTTCAGCCACACACGTTGCTGACAGGTGTATGAAATTGAGCACACAGACAATGCAATCTCCAATCTCCAAACATTGGCAGTAGAATGGACATACTGAAGAGTTCAGTGACTTCCATCGTGGCACCGTCATAGGATGTTCACTGTTTATTCATGGTTCGGGCTAAACCCCTTAGTTCCAGTGATGGGAAATCATAACTCTACAGCACACAATGACATTCTAGACTATTCTGTGTTTCCAACTTTGTGACAACAGTTTGGAGAAGGCCCTTTCCTGTTTCAGCATGACAATGCTCCCGTGCCCAAGGCAACAGAAATTGTTTGACGAGATCGGAGTGGAAGAACTTGACTGGTCTGCACAGAGCCCTGACCTTAACCCCATCGAACACCTTGGGGATAAATTGGAACGCGACTGTATGCATTAGGCCTGACTGCGAGCCAGGCCTAATCGCCCAACATCAGTGCCCGACCTCCATATTAATGGCCATGATTTTGAAATGATAAGCCCTGTCTAAGCTGGGGGGGGGGTTCTACTAAGCTATATGGAATTATTTTAAGAAGGTCAAACCAAGGATAATTTAGCTAGTTGATTTAGAATTTTAAGACCCCTTGAAGTATCAAAACAAATATATAAATCAAATCAAATCAAATATATAATATATGAGAAAATTCATAATAACTACTATTCATGTTCATATGAAATGAAATTCCAAGCAGTTTATCAAGTGTATTTCTTGACAATGGATATGCCTGTAATATACATGGCCCACTGTACAAAAAAAATATATATATGTGTCTCTGCTACAGAATCCAGCTACTGTTTGTAAGGTGGTTATCTTATCATCTAATACACTATCATAAGATTGAAATGTTGTACGGTATAGTCATCTATCATGCACCAAACATGGCTGGATATCAGGGGTGTATCTCTATGCTAGGGTAATGTTTGACTATCATCTATGGTAATATTAATAAATGCATAACCAATGTTGTTCAATCAACCTCCAATGAATGTGTCACTTCAGAACCTACGGTAATCACGTAGTTGTTTTATCAGGCCCCAAAGATGGCTGGATATAAGGGGTGTATCTGAGCAGTATTTCATGTCCATGGCACTATACTTTACTAGTTACACAATTCTAATAACTTTCCCCAAATTCCCAGGTTTTCTAAAAATCCTGTTTGGAAGAATCCCAGAATAGGAAGGGAATAAACTGAAAATTCGGAATCCTCCCACCAGGATATCTGGAAAACCTGGGAATTTTGTGAATTCTTTACTGGAGCTCTGTCCATTAGGACATTTTACTAGCATGTAATTAAGATGAATCATTCCGATGATTTGGCTTCACATTCACAACCAAGTTAGAATCTACTGTTTGTTAGAACCGATGCATACAGTGACTTCGAAAAGTTCAGTGGCTTTCGAAAGTATTCACCCCCTTGTTGCCTTACAACCTTGAATTAAAATGGAATGTTTGGGGGATTTGTATCATTTGATTTACACAATGTTCCTACCACTGAAGATGCAAAGTATTTTTTATTTTGAAACAAACAAGAAATAAGACAAAAAAAACTGAAAACGTGAGCGTGCATAACTATTCACCCCCCCAAAGTCAATACTTTGTAGAGACACCTTTTGCAGCAATTACAGCTGCAAGTCTCTTGGGGTATGTCTCTATAAGCTTGGCACATCCACCCACTGGGATTTTTGCCCATTTTTCAAGGCAAAACTGCTCCAGCTCCTTCAAGTTGGATGGGTTCCGTTGGTGTACAGCAATCTTTAAGTCATACCACAGATTCTCAATTGGATTGAGGTCTGGGCTTTGACTAGGCCATTCCAAGACATTTAAATGTTTAGGGTCATTGTCCTGCTGGAAGGTGAACCTCCGTCCCAGTCTCAAATCTCTGGAAGACTGAAACAGGTTTCCCTCAAGAATTTCCCTGTATTTAGCACCATCCATCATTCCTTCAATTCTGACCAGTTTCCCAGTCCCTGCCAATAAAAAACATCCCCACAGCATGATGCTGCCACCACCATGCTTCACTGTGGGGATGGTGTTCTCGGGGTGATGAAAGGTGTTGGGTTTGCGCTAGACATAGCATTTTCCTTGATGGCCAAAAAGCACAATTTTAGTCTCATCTGACCAGAGTACCTTCTTCCATATCTTTGGGGAGTCTCCCACATGCCTTTAGGCGAACAACAAACGTGTTTGCTTATTTTTTTCTTTAAGCAATGGCTTTTTTTCAGGCCACTCTTCCGTAAAGCCCAGCTGTGTGGAGAGTACGGCTTAAAGTGATCCTATGGACAAATACTCCAGTGTCCGCTGTAGAGCTTTGAACATTATTGTGCTATTGAATGTATGCTTGTTTATTCCATGTGTTGTTGTTTGTGTCGCACTGCTTTGCTTTATCTTGGCCAGGCCGCAGTTGTAAATGAGAACCCGTTCTCAACTGGCCTACCTGGTTAAATTAAGGGGAAATAAAATTTAAATTAAATAAAAAAAGAGCTTTGCAGCTCCTTCATGGTTATCTTTGGTCTCTTTGTTGACTTGGTCCGTGAGCTTTGGTGGGCGGCCCTCTCTTGGCAGGTTTGTTGTGGTGCCATATTCTTTCAATTTTTTTAGTAATGGATTTAATGGTGCTCCGTGGGATGTTCAAAGTTTCTGATATTTTTTTTATAACCCAACCCTGATCTGTACCTCTCCAAACAGCTCCTTGGTCTTCATGTTGCCGCTTGCTTGGTGGTGGCCCCTTGCTTAGTGGTGTTGCAGACTCTGGGGCCTTTCAGAACAGGTGTATATATACTGAGATCATATGACAGATCATGTGACACTTAGATTGCACACAGGTGGACTTTATTTAACTAATTATGTGACTTGGTTGCACCAGATCTTATTTAGGGGCTTCATAGCAAAGGGGGGGAAATATATATGCACACACCACTTTCCTGTTTTTAATAAAAATATATTTTTTTCATTTCACTTCACCAATTTGGACTATTTTGTGTATGTCTAGTACTTGAAATCCGAATAAAAATCAATTTAAATTACAGGATGTAATGCATCGAAATAGAAAAAATGCCAAGGTGGATGAATGCTTTTGCAAGGCACTGTATTCAGACCCCTTGACCTTTTTCACATTTTGTTACGTCACAGCCTTATTATAAAATAGATTAAATAAAAAATGTATCCTCAACAATCTGCACACAATACCCCATAATGACAAAGCGAAAACAGGTTTTGAAAATCGATGTAAAATTTGAAAAAATTAAATACCTTTCAAAAAGAAATATTCAGACCCTTTGCTATGAGACTCTAAATTGAGGTCAGGTGCATCCTGTTTCCATTTATCATCCTTGAGCTGCTTCTACAACTTGATTAGAGTCCACCTGTGGTAAATTCAATTGATTGGACATGATTTGGAAAGGCACACACCTGTCTATATAAGGTCCCACAGTTGACAGTGCATGTCAGAGCGAAAACCAAGCCATGAGGTCAAAGGAATTGTCCGCAGAGCTCCGAGACAGGATTGTGTCAAGGCACAGATCTGGGGATGGGCACCAAAAAATTTCTGCAGCATTGAAGGTCCCCAAGAACACAATGGCCTCCATCATTCTGAAATGGAAGAAGTTTGGGACCACCAAGACTCTTCCTAGATCTGGCCGCCCGGCCAAACTGAGCAATCGGGAGTGAAGGGCCTTGGTTAGGGAGGTGACCAAGTCCCCGATGGTCACTATGACAGAGCTCTAGAGTTCCTCTGTGGAGATGGGAGAACCTTCCAAAAGCACAAACAACTCTGCAGCACTCCACCAATCAGGCCTTTATGTGACCAAACAGAAGCCGCTCTACCGTAAAAGGCACATGACTGCCCGCTTGCAGTTTGCCAAAAGGCACCTAAAGACTGTCAGACCATGAGAAACAAGATGGTTTCTGGTCTGATGAAACCAAGGTTGAACACTTTGACCTGAATACCGAGCGTCACATCTGGAGGAAACCTGGCACCATCCCTACGGTGAAGCATTGTGGTGGCAGCATCATGCTGTGGGAATGTTTTGCAGCGGCAGGGACTGGGAGACTAGTCAGGAACGGCGCAAAGTACAGGAAGATCCTTGATAAAAACCTGCTACAGAGCACCCAGGACCTCAGACTGGGGCAAACGTTCACCTTCCAACAGGTCAACGACCTTAAGCACACAGCCAAGACAACGCCTGAGTGGCTTCGGGACAAGTCTCTGATTGTCCTTGAGTGTCCCAGCCAGAGCCCAGATTTGAACCCGATCAAATATCTCTGTAGAGACCAGAAAATATCTGTGCAGCAACACTTCACATCCAACCTGACAGAGTTTAGGAGTATCTGCAGAGGATCTGCAGAGAAGAATGGGAGAAACTGGCAATGCCATTTTGCCATAATTAATCCTTTTTTAATTGGAAATTAAACTGACGGATGGATGGATAGATAGATAATCCAGGTAATTCAGGTAATGTCCCTGTATTTGACCAGTGCCCCTGCACCCCAGGTAATTAGGTACAGTAGATATAGCCTATAGCCTGGTAGATGCTGATGTTTAGGGGACAAAGTCCTTGTACTTGACCAGAATCCACAACACCACCAGGTTCAGCTAGGTCAGCACCAACAGGAAAAGTTAGGTTACCACCAGGTATAGGACAGCTAGGTTCCCACCAGGTATAGGACAGCTAGGGGGGGACAGCTAGGTTACCACCAGGTATAGGACAGCTGGGTTACCATCGGGTAGAGGACAGATAGGTTACCACCAGGCATAGGACGGCTAGGTTACCACCAGGTATAGGACAGCTAGTTTACCACCAGGTATAGGACAGCTAGGTTACCACCAGGTATAGGACAGCTAGGTTACCACCAGGTATAGGACAACTAGGTTACCACCAGGTATAGGACAGCTAGGTTACCACCAGGTATAGGACAGCTAGGTTACCACCAGGTAGAGGACAGCTAGGTTACCACCAGGTATAGGACAGCTAGGTTACCACCAGGTATAGGACAGCTGGGTTACCATCGGGTAGAGGACAGATAGGTTACCACCAGGCATAGGACGGCTAGGTTACCACCAGGTATAGGACAGCTAGTTTACCACCAGGTATAGGACAGCTAGGTTACCACCAGGTATAGGTCAGCTAGGTTACCACCAGGTATAGGACAGCTAGGTTACCACCAGGTATAGGACAGCTAGGTTACCACCAGGTATAGGATAGCTAGGTTACCACCAGGTATAGGACAGCTAGGTTACCACCAGGTATAGGATAGCTAGGTTACCACCAGGTATAGGACAGCTAGGTTACCACCAGGTATAGGACAGCTAGGTTACCACCAGGTATAGGACAGCTAGGTTACCACCAGGTATAGATCAGCTAGGTTACCACCAGGTATAGGACAGCTAGGTTACCACCAGGTATAGATCAGCTAGGTTACCACCAGGTATAGGACAGCTAGGTTACCACCAGGTAGAGGACAGCTAGGTTACCACCAGGTATAGGACAGCTAGGTTACCACCAGGTAGAGGACAGCTAGGTTACCACCAGGTATAGGACAGCTAGGTTACCACCAGGTATAGGTCAGCTAGGTTACCACCAGGTATAGGACAGCTAGGTTACCACCAGGTATAGGACAGCTAGGTTACCACCAGGTATAGGATAGCTAGGTTACCACCAGGTATAGGATAGCTAGGTTACCACCAGGTATAGGACAGCTAGGTTACCACCAGGTATAGGACAGCTAGGTTACCACCAGGTAGAGGACAACTAGGTTACCACCAGGTATAGGACAGCTAGGTTACCACCAGGTATAGGACAGCTAGGTTACCACCAGGTATAGGTCAGCTAGGTTACCACCAGGTATAGGACAGCTAGGTTACCACCAGGTATAGGACAGCTAGGTTACCACCAGGTATAGGACAGCTAGGTTACCACCAGGTATAGGATAGCTAGGTTACCACCAGGTATAGGACAGCTAGGTTACCACCAGGTATAGGACAGCTAGGTTACCACCAGGTATAGGACAGCTAGGTTACCACCAGGTATAGATCAGCTAGGTTACCACCAGGTATAGGACAGCTAGGTTACCACCAGGTATAGATCAGCTAGGTTACCACCAGGTATAGGACAGCTAGGTTACCACCAGGTAGAGGACAGCTAGGTTACCACCAGGTATAGGACAGCTAGGTTACCACCAGGTATAGTACAGCTAGGTTACCACCAGGTATAGGACAGCTAGGTTACCACCAGGTATAGGATAGCTAGGTTAACACCATTAGTATTAATCACTGCAATATTCTGTAACTTGACATGTTTTAATTTTATTGGACCTCCTCTCAAATTTGACTGTGGCCTTTTTACTGTTCTGCTCCACAAAGAAGTTGTAGTATTTACTGTACCGCTCCACTGAGAAGTTGTAGTATTTACTATACCGCTGTACTGTGAAGTTGTAGTATTTTCTCTACCGCTCTACTGAGAAGTTGTAGTAATTCAGCCTCTAAAAAAGACAAAGACGTTCCTTTGTCCAGTGGAAAAGCCCGTTTAGAGCATCTTCCCTCTGTGGTAGTCACACCATCACACCATCCTCCCTCTGTGGTAGTCACACCATCACACCATCCTCCCTCTGTGGTAGTCACACCATCACACCATCACACCATCACACCATTCTCCTTCTGTGGTAGTCACACCATCACACCATCACACCATTCTCCTTCTGTGGTAGTCACACCATCACACCGTCCTCCCTCTGTGGTAGTCACACCATCACACCATCCTCCCTCTGTGGTAGTCACACCATCACACCATCACACCATCCTCCCTCTGTGGTAGTCACACCATCACACCATCACACCATTCTCCCTCTGTGGTAGTCACACCATCACACTCCTGTGGAGTTTATACTGCTGCACTAACCCTAACCCATCACAGCATCTTCCCTGGGGGGGGTTCTGCTGCTACTGCACTTGTAGCCTCTTGAAAGCATTGCTGCCAATGCTTTTAAGAGTTGATTAAAACCTCACTGTGCCTCTTCTTTTTCCCTTCCTCATCCTCTTCCCTCTTTCCTCTTTCCTCATCCCCTTCCCTCTTTCCTCTCTCCTCTTTCCTCATCCCCTTCCCTCTTTCCTCTCTCCTCTCTCCTCTTTCCTCCTTCCTCTCCTCTTCCCTTTCCTTCTCTTTCCTTCACTCCATTTCCTATTTCCTTTTTAATTTCCTATTCCCTATTCCCTATTCCCTATTCCCTATTCCCTATTCCCTTTCACTTACATTTCCCTTTCCTTTCCTCTTCACTTTCTTGTCTTGATTCCTCTTGTCTTGATTCCTCTTGTCTTGATTCCTCTTGTCTTGATTCCTCTTGTCTTGATTCCTCTTGTCTTGTCTTCTCTTGTCTTGTCTTCTCTTCACCACCTTGCACTGCTCTCTCTATGTTTTAAAATAGCCTGCTTGTGTTACATACATCGCCTTCGCTTACGAATAGTCAATAAGTGTGCAGCTCTGTTGTGTAATTTCTGTTAGGAAATGCGCATGTGGTGCCGTATAACCTAAGCTACAGGTGTGACAAGAGAAAGAACCCTTAGATCAAGTCTATTGGTGCTGCAGCATGCGTCACCATTGAGAACAATTATCCCCTATCGGGATAATTATCCCTATCGGGGTCCATTTAATCAAACTCCTCATTACAGTATTTACACAGTAAATATGTTTTTAATGTCTAGGTTCATTTTCAGAAAAGGGCTGAGGTGAGAACGTATTAATTGCCACTGAAACAGAGATGTTGTAAAATATGTCTCTGTCCCAAATAGTGCACTAATCCTCAGTGTTTTTTTTTTTTACCATAGGTAAAATCAGTGCAATGGTACAGACAATAGGGGTTCCGTTTGAAACGCAGACGCTGTGTATTAATGTGTGTTATGGGCGAAATGAGTTTTCAGCTGATGACTCTCGTCCTTCACACAGTGACTCAGGTTAATATGGCCTGGTGGGAACAACTATGTTATTGCTGTATTACATTCTCTAACGAGGTAATAAAGGGTAGTCTGCTCATCTAACCATGTCTCTATATTTACTGCATGAAATTATAGCAGTGGAACCATAGCTATTCTACTCTAGCACGTTGAAAGGGCCAATCTGTTAAAAGAACAACAAAGAGACCCACCTCCCCCAACCACTGTTTTTGATAAACAGCTGACGGATGGGGCTAGAGAAACGTAACCACTCTCAAATTCATGAGCTGTGGGCGTAAGGACTGGCCTTCCATGGTTTCAGGATTATAGATTTGAGGCTATACAGTGTTTGTTTATAATATACTTGTTCTCTAACAACGGCGTTCTGATGGGGTAAGCTCACGAGTCATGTCTAAGCTATATTTTTCTAGAAATACTGGGTTTTATACAGTGCTCTCCGTAATTATTGGGTCAGTGAAGTATTTTAGATTTTCTTTTGGCTCTATAAATCAACAATTTGGATTTGAAATCAAACAATGACTGTGAGGTTAAAAGTGCAGACTGAATTAGCTTTAATTTGGGTGTATTTCCATCCATATTGGTTGAACAGCAATTACAGCAGTTTTTGTACATAGTTCCCCCCCCCCCATTTAAGGTGAGCAAAAGTGTTGGGACAAATTAACAAAATAAACTGAAACACAACCAAAACAAACAACAAATGCATCCAACAAAAGTGTCACAAGTTTGATGTCATTGCGTGCTATGAATATGGGACCAAATACTTTGCGTTTTTTTACTACTTTAATAATAAATATATAAGTGAATTTGTCCCGATACTTTTTTGCTCCCCTAGAATGAGGGGACTACGTACAAAAAGGATTGTAATTTCTAAACCATTCACCCGATCTGGATGACAATACCCTCGAATCCAAGGTTTAGGATTATAGAGCCAAAAAAAAATAAAAAAAATAATGCTTCGCTGTGCCAGTAATTACAGAGGGAACTGCATATCATTGATTTAAAAGTAAAAATAAATAAATAAATTAATTAAGCAATCGCAGATTGCCCCTTTTACGCTCTATATCTGCACTGCTGTAATAAGTGACCACTGATCATCAGCGGGACTCCTGTTGTTGATGTCTAAACCTCAGACCAATCACATGTGTTTTTTTGACAAGTCATTAATGAGCCATTGATCCACATTCCTACAGTAATCACCTCCAAGCATTCACCCTAATTACCTATGGATTTTCCCTGCGTCTCAGCAAATTCAATTTTAAAGTCAAATCATAGAGAATATATGAAACAGACAGAGAGGGTAAGTGTTTAAGACGTTCTTCGGATAAGATGAGCCGTACTCCTCGGCAGGAATAAAGAAAGACCTATTGTGTAATCACTAGGAGGCAGGTGTGTTCGACATGTAGTCAGTCGTCAATGTTCGTTTCATGTATAGCAGGCTACTACGTATGGACTAAACATATCTGGTTACTTTTTTTTCGCCACTATAAAATGTTTTCTGTGTGAAAATGACCTGGCTGACAGTGAGTGTGTTTAAAAACAAAGGATCAAACATTTTCACTTGAGATGTAGAAGTCACTCTATAGAATAGATTTTATTCCCATTACTGGGCTGTAGAAGTTAATCTATTCCCATTACTAGGCTGTAGAAGTTAATCTATTCCCATTACTGGGCTGTAGAAGTTATTATATTCCCATTACTGGGCTGTAGAAGTTATTATATTCCCATTACTGGGCTGTAGAAGTTATTATATTCCCATTACTGGGCTGTAGAAGTTATTCTCTTCCCATTACTGGGCTGTAGAAGTTATTATATTCCCATTACTGGGCTGTAGAAGTTATTATATTCCCATTACTGGGCTGTAGAAGTTATTTTCTTCCCAATACTGGGCTGTAGAAGTTATTATATTCCCATTACTGGGCTGTAGAAGTTATTATATTCCCATTACTGGGCTGTAGAAGTTATTATATTCCCATTACTGGGCTGTAGAAGTTATTCTCTTCCCATTACTGGGCTGTAGAAGTTATTATATTCCCATTACTGGGCTGTAGAAGTTATTATATTCCCATTACTAGGCTGTAGAAGTTATTCTCTTCCCATTACTGGGCTGTAGAAGTTATTATATTCCCATTACTGGGCTGTAGAAGTTATTATATTCCCATTACTAGGCTGTAGAAGTTATTATATTCCCATTACTGGGCTGTAGAAGTTATTATATTCCCATTACTGGGCTGTAGAAGTTATTCTCTTCCCATTACTGGGCTGTAGAAGTTATTCTCTTCCCATTACTGGGCTGTAGAAGTTATTATATTCCCATTACTGGGCTGTAGAAGTTATTATATTCCATTACTGGGCTGTAGAAGTTATTTTCTTCCCAATACTGGGCTGTAGAAGTTATTCTCTTCCCATTACTGGGCTGTAGAAGTTATTATATTCCCATTACTGGGCTGTAGAAGTTATTATATTCCCATTACTAGGCTGTAGAAGTTATTATATTCCCATTACTGGGCTGTAGAAGTTATTATATTCCCATTACTAGGCTGTAGAAGTTATTATATTCCCATTACTGGGCTGTAGAAGTTAATCTATTCCCATTACTGGGCTGTAGAAGTTATTATATTCCCATTACTGGGCTGTAGAAGTTATTATATTCCCATTACTGGGCTGTAGAAGTTATTCTCTTCCCATTACTAGGCTGTAGAAGTTATTATATTCCCATTACTGGGCTGTAGAAGTTAATCTATTCCCATTACTGGGCTGTAGAAGTTATTATATTCCCATTACTGGGCTGTAGAAGTTATTATATTCCCATTACTGGGCTGTAGAAGTTATTCTCTTCCCATTACTAGGCTGTAGAAGTTATTATATTCCCATTACTGGGCTGTAGAAGTTATTTTCTTCCCAATACTGGGCTGTAGAAGTTATTCTCTTCCCATTACTGGGCTGTAGAAGTTATTATATTCCCATTACTGGGCTGTAGAAGTTATTATATTCCCATTACTGGGCTGTAGAAGTTATTCTCTTCCCATTACTGGGCTGTAGAAGTTATTATATTCCCATTACTGGGCTGTAGAAGTTATTCTCTTCCCATTACTGGGCTGTAGAAGTTAATCTATTCCCATTACTAGGCTGTAGAAGTTATTATATTCCCATTACTGGGCTGTAGAAGTTATTTTCTTCCCAATACTGGGCTGTAGAAGTTATTCTCTTCCCATTACTGGGCTGTAGAAGTTATTATATTCCCATTACTGGGCTGTAGAAGTTATTATATTCCCATTACTGGGCTGTAGAAGTTATTCTCTTCCCATTACTGGGCTGTAGAAGTTATTCTCTTCCCAATACTGGGCTGTAGAAGTTATTCTCTTCCCATTACTGGGCTGTAGAAGTTATTATATTCCCATTACTGGGCTGTAGAAGTTATTCTCTTCCCATTACTAGGCTGTAGAAGTTATTATATTCCCATTACTGGGCTGTATAAGTTATTATATTCCCATTACTAGGCTGTAGAAGTTATTATATTCCCATTACTGGGCTGTATAAGTTATTATATTCCCATTACTAGGCTGTAGAAGTTATTATATTCCCATTACTGGGCTGTAGAAGTTATTATATTCCCATTACTAGGCTGTAGAAGTTATTATATTCCCATTACTGGGCTGTAGAAGTTATTATATTCCCATTACTAGGCTGTAGAAGTTATTATATTCCCATTACTAGGCTGTAGAAGTTATTATATTCCCATTACTAGGCTGTAGAAGTTATTATATTCCCATTACTGGGCTGTAGAAGTTATTATATTCCCATTACTGGGCTGTAGAAGTTATTATATTCCCATTACTAGGCTGTAGAAGTTATTCTCTTCCCATTACTAGGCTGTAGAAGTTATTATATTCCCATTACTAGGCTGTAGAAGTTATTATATTCCCATTACTAGGCTGTAGAAGTTATTATATTCCCATTACTAGGCTGTAGAAGTTATTATATTCCCATTACTAGGCTGTAGAAGTTATTATATTCCCATTACTAGGCTGTAGAAGTTATTATATTCCCATTACTAGGCTGTAGAAGTTATTATATTCCCATTACTGGGCTGTAGAAGTTATTATATTCCCATTACTGGGCTGTAGAAGTTATTGTATTCCCATTACTGGGCTGTAGAAGTTGTTGTATTCCCATTACTGGGCTGTAGAAGTTATTATATTCCCATTACTAGGCTGTAGAAGTTATTATATATTCCCATTACTGGGCTGTAGAAGTTATTATATTCCCATTACTAGGCTGTAGAAGTTATTATATTCCATTACTAGGCTGTAGAAGTTATTATATTCCCATTACTGGGCTGTAGAAGTTATTATATTCCCATTACTGGGCTGTAGAAGTTATTATATTCCCATTACTGGGCTGTAGAAGTTATTATATTCCCATTACTAGGCTGTAGAAGTTATTATATTCCCATTACTGGGCTGTAGAAGTTATTATATTCCCATTACTAGGCTGTAGAAGTTATTATATTCCCATTACTGGGCTGTAGAAGTTATTATATTCCCATTACTGGGCTGTAGAAGTTATTATATTCCCATTACTGGGCTGTAGAAGTTATTATATTCCCATTACTGGGCTGTAGAAGTTATTATATTCCCATTACTAGGCTGTAGAAGTTATTATATTCCCATTACTGGGCTGTAGAAGTTATTGTATTCCCATTACTGGGCTGTAGAAGTTATTGTATTCCCATTACTGGGCTGTATAAGTTGTTGTATTCCCATTACTGGGCTGTAGAAGTTATTATATTCCCATTACTGGGCTAGAGAAGAGATGGACAGAAAGACTAAAGGACCACTGGTCTGCAGCAATAGAACTGAGACATATAGATGTTGTTTCTTCTTCAAGTCATTATTAATGTACGACCATAACAGACATGGGCTGGAAGTGGAAAATGTTACACTGTGTCTTCTCATAGCAGGCTCGACGTGGATGACGGTTACACCGTGTCTTCTCATAGCAGGCTCGACGTGGATGACGGTTACACCTTGTCTTCTCATAGCAGGCTAGACGTGGATGACGGTTACACTGTGTCTTCTCATAGCAGGCTAGACGTGGATGACGGTTACACCGTGTCTTCTCATAGCAGGCTCGACGTGGATGACGGTTACACCGTGTCTTCTCATAGCAGGCTAGACGTGGATGACGGTTACACCGTGTCTTCTCATAGCAGGCTAGACGTGGATGACGGTTACACCGTGTCTTCTCATAGCAGGCTAGACGTGGATGACGGTTACACCTTGTCTTCTCATAGCAGGCTAGACGTGGATGACGGTTACGCCTTGTCTTCTCATAGCAGGCTCGACAGGGATGACGGTTACACCTTGTCTTCTCATAGCAGGCTAGGCGTGGATGACGGTTACGCCTTGTCTTCTCATAGCAGGCTCGACGTGGATGACGGTTACACCGTGTCTTCTCATAGCAGGCTAGACGTGGATGACGGTTACGCCTTGTCTTCTCATAGCAGGCTCGACAGGGATGACGGTTACACCTTGTCTTCTCATAGCAGGCTAGACGTGGATGACGGTTACGCCTTGTCTTCTCATAGCAGGCTCGACGTGGATGACGGTTACACCGTGTCTTCTCATAGCAGGCTAGACGTGGATGACGGTTACACCGTGTCTTCTCATAGCAGGCTCGACGTGGATGACGGTTACACCTTGTCTTCTCATAGCAGGCTAGACGTGGATGACGGTTACACCGTGTCTTCTCATAGCAGGCTAGACGTGGATGACGGTTACACCGTGTCTTCTCATAGCAGGCTCGACGTGGATGACGGTTACACCTTGGATGGAGGAGGGTTAATACATTCCCCAGCCCATTACTAGGCAACACCTAAAGTAACAGTCAACCTCCTTCCTTTCCTCCCCTTCACCTGAACGGTACATGGGACTGAGAGAGAGAGGGGGAAGCTGTCCTCTCTTGTAAATAGTCACCGCAGGAGGGGACAACAGTCAGCAGAACCGAACGGAGGAGAGAGGATAAATCCCAAAACAGGACCCTATTCCATATATACTAGAGCACTATTGGCACTGGTTAAAAGTAGTGTACTATTAAGGGAAAAAGGTGCTATTAGGGACGCTGTTGGGAAAGCAATAAGAGTGGCTGTTTTACTTTACAGGAAGAAAGGATGTGGAGAGAAAGGAGGTGGAGAGAAAGGATGTGGAGAGAAAGAGGGAGAGAAAGAGGGAGAGAAAGAGATATACAGCAGCTTCAAAAAGTGGTACAGAATTGCAATAGAATGTTCCAGTTGGAACTAGACACAGAGAAACTAACTGATTAGCCCCCCCCCAAAAAAAAAAAATTCAAATTCATTTTATCCTTTGGGTCTAGAAGACCTGTTCATTGTGACTGTAACAGAGTAACAGTGTAAACAGGGTAACATAGTAACAGAGTAACATTGTAACAGGGTAACAGAGTAACAGTGTAACAGGGTAACATAGTAACAGAGTAACATTGTAACAGGGTAACATAGTGACAGTGTAACAGTGTAACAGGGTAACATAGTAACAGAGTAACATTGTAACAGTAATTCACCAAACAATATTTTGTAAAGAGGAAGCAAAGTACTTTAAGCATATATTTTAGTTTCAGTTTCCTCCATCTCTACTAACCGAAGTTAATTGTAAGGATTTTCTTACCTATGAATAATGTAAAATGAACAGCTGTACAGAAAGACCCATGTGAAGGCCAAATTACAGAGGAGGAACTTCTTGATGCAATTAAAGCCTTTAAGTCCTGGAAATCTCCAGGGCTGGATGACATACCAGTGGAAGTATACCAAACCTTTTCTGATGTACTCAGAGGACCATTATTAGCATGTTTTAACCACTCCTATATAAACGGTAGATTATCGGACACTCAACAAGAAGGTCTGATTTCATTATGACTGAAACAGGACCCAAGTGGTATATATATAAAGATTCAGTCCCATAAAAAACACCTTACAAGTGTTGTGATGCAAACATTCTAGCAAAGTGCATAGCGCTTAGAATAAAAAATCTGTTGTCGGATATTATTAATCCTAATCAGACAGGTTTTTTTTATATGGACAATACATTGGAGATAATATAAGACAAGTACTGGAAACAATAGAACACTATGACAAATCTGGGAAACCAGGCCTGGTATTCATAGCTGACTTTGAAAATGCTTTTGATAAATTAAGACTGGAATTAATACATAAATCCCTGGAATATTTAAGTTTTGGAGAATCTCTTATACAATGGGTTAAAGTTATGTATAGTAACCCTAGGTGTAACATAGTAAATAATGGCTGTCAAGAGGAGTCAAACAAGGTTGTCCACTATCGGCATATATATTTATTATTGCCATCGAAATGTTAGCTATTAAAATCAGATCCAACAATAACATTAATGGATTAGAAGTCCAGGGCTTAAAAGCAAAGGTGTCATTGTACGCTGAGGATTCATGTTTTCTTTTAAATCCACAACTTGGATCCCTCCACAGCCTCATAGAATATCTAGATACTTTTTCTCTGGATTGCAACCAAATTACAATAAGTATACTATATTACATATTGTTTTTACTTTTACATTACCGTGTAGTTTACCAATAAAATTGTCTGACAGTGAAGTGTACATACTCTGTATTCATTTCCTGAAAGAAAGAAGTGATTACAATAAATTTGAATAGAACGTTTACAAAAACAGATAAGATCTTGGAATCGTGGAAAGGAAAATACCTGTCTATTTGTGGAAAAATCCCCGTGATTAACTCTTTAGTCCTATCCCAGTTCATCCTGATTAAATCTTTAGTCATATCCCAGTTTACCCCTGATTAACTCTTTAGTCATATCCCAGTTTACTCTGATTAACTCTTTAGTCATATCCCAGTTCACCCTGATTAACTCTTTAGTCCTATCCCAGTTCACCCTGATTAACTCTTTAGTCATATCCCAGTTTACCCTGATTAACTCTTTAGTCATATCCCAGTTTACCCTGATTAACTCTTTAGTCCTATCCCAGTTTACCCTGATGAACACTTTAGTCATATCCCAGTTTACCCTGATTAACTCTTTAGTCATATCCCAGTTTACCCTGATTAACTCTTTAGTCATATCCCAGTTTACCCTGATTAAATCTTTAGTCATATCCCAGTTCACCCTGATTAACTCTTTAGTCCTATCCCAGTTCACCCTGATTAACTCTTTAGTCATATCCCAGTTTACCCTGATTAACTCTTTAGTCCTATCCCAGTTTACCCTGATTAACTCTTTAGTCATATCCCAGTTCATCCTGATTAACTCTTTAGTCATATCCCAGTTTACCCTGATTAACTCTTTAGTCATATCCCAGTTCATCCTGATTAACTCTTTAGTCATATCCCAGTTCATCCTGATTAACTCTTTAGTCATATCCCAGTTTACCCTGATGAACTCTTTAGTCATATCCCAGTTCATCCTGATTAACTCTTTAGTCATATCCCAGTTTACCCTGATGAACTCTTTAGTCATATCCCAGTTTACCCTGATTAACTCTTTAGTCATATCTCAGTTCACCCTGATGAACTCTTTAGTCATATCCCAGTTTACCCCTGATTAACTCTTTAGTCATATCCCAGTTTACCCTGATGAACTCTTTAGTCATATCCCAGTTTACCCTGATTAACTCTTTAGTCATATCCCATTTCACCCTGATTAACACTTTAGTCATATCCCAGTTTACCCTGATTAACTCTTTAGTCATATCCCAGTTTACCCTGATTAACTCTTTAGTCCTATCCCAGTTTACCCTGATTAACTCTTTAGTCATATCCCAGTTCATCCTGATTAACTCTTTAGTCATATCCCAGTTTACCCTGATTAACTCTTTAGTCATATCCCAGTTTATCCTGATTAACTCTTTAGTCATATCCCAGTTTACCCTGATTAACTCTTTAGTCATATCCCAGTTCATCCTGATTAACTCTTCAGTCATATCCCAGTTTACCCCTGATTAACTCTTTAGTCATATCCCAGTTTACCCCTGATTAACTCTTTAGTCATATCCCAGTTTACCCTGATGAACTCTTTAGTCATATCCCAGTTCATCCTGATTAACTCTTTAGTCATATCCCAGTTTACCCTGATTAACTCTTTAGTCATATCCCAGTTCACCCTGATTAACTCTTTAGTCATATCCCAGTTCATCCTGATTAACTCTTTAGTCATATCCCAGTTTACCCTGATTAACTCTTTAGTCATATCCCAGTTCACCCTGATTAACTCTTTAGTCATATCCCAGTTTACCCTGATGAACTCTTTAGTCATATCCCAGTTCATCCTGATTAACTCTTTAGTCATATCCCAGTTTACTCCTGATTAACTCTTTAGTCATATCCCAGTTCACCCTGATTAACTCTTTAGTCATATCCCAGTTTACCCTGATGAACTCTTTAGTCATATCCCAGTTCATCCTGATTAACTCTTTAGTCATATCCCAGTTTACCCTGATGAACTCTTTAGTCATATCCCAGTTTACCCTGATTAACTCTCTTTAGTCATATCTCAGTTCACCCTGATGAACTCTTTAGTCATATCCCAGTTTACCCCTGATTAACTCTTTAGTCATATCCCAGTTTACCCTGATGAACTCTTTAGTCATATCCCAGTTTACCCTGATTAACTCTTTAGTCATATCCCATTTCACCCTGATTAACACTTTAGTCATATCCCAGTTTACCCTGATTAACTCTTTAGTCATATCCCAGTTTACCCTGATTAACTCTTTAGTCCTATCCCAGTTTACCCTGATTAACTCTTTAGTCATATCCCAGTTCATCCTGATTAACTCTTTAGTCATATCCCAGTTTACCCTGATTAACTCTTTAGTCATATCCCAGTTCATCCTGATTAACTCTTTAGTCATATCCCAGTTTACTCCTGATTAACTCTTTAGTCATATCCCAGTTCATCCTGATTAACTCTTCAGTCATATCCCAGTTTACCCCTGATTAACTCTTTAGTCATATCCCAGTTTACCCCTGATTAACTCTTTAGTCATATCCCAGTTTACCCTGATGAACTCTTTAGTCATATCCCAGTTCATCCTGATTAACTCTTTAGTCATATCCCAGTTTACCCTGATTAACTCTTTAGTCATATCCCAGTTCACCCTGATTAACTCTTTAGTCATATCCCAGTTTACCCTGATGAACTCTTTAGTCATATCCCAGTTCATCCTGATTAACTCTTTAGTCATATCCCAGTTCACCCTGATTAACTCTTTAGTCATATCCCAGTTCACCCTGATTAACTCTTTAGTCATATCCCAGTTTACCCTGATTAACTCTTTAGTCATATCCCAGTTTACCCTGATTAACTCTTTAGTCCTATCCCAGTTTACCCTGATTAACTCTTTAGTCATATCCCAGTTCATCCTGATTAACTCTTTAGTCATATCCCAGTTCATCCTGATTAACTCTTTAGTCCTATCCCAGTTCATCCTGATTAACTCTTTAGTCATATCCCAGTTCACCCTGATTAACTCTTTAGTCATATCCCAGTTTACCCTGATTAACTCTTTAGTCATATCCCAGTTCATCCTGATTAACTCTTTAGTCATATCCCAGTTTACCCTGATTAACTCTTTAGTCATATCCCAGTTCATCCTGATTAACTCTTTAGTCATATCCCAGTTTACTCTGATTAACTCTTTAGTCATATCCCAGTTTACTCTGATTAACTCTTTAGTCATATCCCAGTTTACCCTGATTAACTCTTTAGTCATATCCCAGTTTACCCTGATTAACTCTTTAGTCATATCCCAGTTTACCCTGATTAACTCTTTAGTCATATCCCAGTTCACCCTGATTAACTCTTTAGTCATATCCCAGTTTACCCTGATTAACTCTTTAGTCATATCTCAGTTTACCCTGATTAACTCTTTAGTCATATCTCAGTTTTTCCCTATCTGCTTATGGCCTTGCCTACATCTAGCGACATGTTTTTTAAATTATATAATAATATAATAATACTCTTAGCGAAAATCTTTAATTTACAATATGTAAAATCTATGAGAATAGAAAGGTTCAGAACTTTTGTGAAACATCACAGAACAAAATATATGGCAAATAGAAATCAAAACTGGGTGGTGTTCAGAGATGGGAGGAGTTGAGTAGGACGGGACTAAAAACAAACAAAATATAATTACTGTAAAATTACTGTGTCCGTAAAATGTATATAGTATGTATAAGCTGGGAGTATAAGCCTAAAAGTAGTTGTCCATTAGTTTACTCCAATTAGGAGAGGTGTGGTAGGGTTAGGAGAAAATAGTAAAAGGATGATGTACTTAAAAATATATTTTTTATATACAGTACCAGCCAAAAGGTTGGACTCTTTCAAGGATCTTTCTTTATTTGTAGTGTTTCTACATTGTAGAATAATAGTGAAGACATCACCACTATGAAATAACACATGGAATCATGTAGTAAGGTTCTGTATTTATTTTCTTAGTCGACCTTGTGTTCTGTCTCTTTGTGTTCTTGAACGTAGCCCTGTCTTTCATGTTTGTTCATTGATTTCCCCTGTGTTAGTTACTCACCTGGTCTCAGCAGCTCCTTATTTAGTTCAGTTCCTTATCTTTGTGCCTTTGTGAGGTATTGTTCGTTTTGACTCTACTAAGCCTTTTCCCAGCTCGTTTGTGAGAACCAGTTATAGCCTTCAGGCCTAGTTTTGATTCACCTGCCTGTCTGCCTAGCTGTGTATGACCATTGCCTGCCTGTGACCACGATTTCTTTTCTCCCTGAGTTTCATTACAGTAACCAAAAAAGTAATTAAACAAATCAATAGATATTTTAGATTCTTCAAAGTAGCCAGCCTTTGCCATGATGACAGCTTTGCTTCCTCTTGGCATTCTCTCAACCAGCTTCATTAAGGAATACTTTTCCAACAGTCTTGAAGGAGTTCGCACTTGTGCTGAGCACTTGTTGGCTGCTTTTCATTCGCTCTGCAGTCCAACTCATCCCAAACCATCTCAATTGGGTTGAGGTCTGATTGTGGAGGCCAGATCATTTGATGCAGCACTCCATCACTCTCCTTCTTGGTCAAATAGCCCTTACACAGCCTGGAGGTGTGTTTTGGGTTATTGTCCTGTTGAAAAACAAATGATAGTCCCACTAAGCGCAAACCAGATGGGATGGCGTATCACTGCAGAATGCTGTGTCCCACCTGTCTAATGTCCATTGCTCGTGTTTCTTGGCCCAAGCAAGTCTTCATCTTATTGGTGTCCTTTAGTAGTGGTTTATTTGCAGCAATTCGAACATGAAGGCCTTATTCACGCAGTCTCCTCTGAACAGTTGATGTTGAGATGTGTCTTTTACTTGAACTCTGTGAATAATTTATTTTGGTTACAATCTGAGGCTGGTAACTCTAATGAACTAATTCTCTGCAGCAGAGGTAACTCTGGGTCTTCCTTTCCTGTGGCGGTCCTCATGAGAGCCAGTTTCATCATAGCGCTTGATGGTTTTTGAGACTGCACATGAAGTAACAGAGTAACAGTGTAAGAGACAGTGGTGCAAAGTAATTAAGTAAAAATAATTTAAAGTACTACTTAAGTTGTTTTTTTGGGGGTATGTGTACTTTACTTTACTATTCATATGTTTGACAACATTTACTTCACTACATTCACCACATCCATACAGTTTCCCTGACACCCAAAAGTACTCGTTACATTTTGAATGCTTAGCAGAACATTTTTAAATTCACACACTTATCAAGTGAATATCCCGGGTCATCCCTACTACCTGATCTGGCAGATTCACCAAACACAAATGCTTCATTTGTAAACTGTCTGAGTGTTGGACTGTGCCTCTGGCTATCCGTAAATGTAGAAAACCAGAGCATTTGGCCATCTGGTTTGCTTAATATAAGGAATTTGAAATTATTTATACTTTTACTTTTGATACTTCAGTACATTTTAGCAATGACATTTACTTTTGAAACAAAAGTATATTTAAAACCAAATACTTTTAGACTTTGACTCAAGTAGTATTTTACTGGGTGACTTTCACTTTTACTTGAGTCATTTCTATTAAGGGATCTTTACTGAAAATTGGGTACTTTTTCTACCGCTGGTAAGGGAGTTACATTGTAACAGCTTAACTGAATAAAATAATAAAGTGTAACAGTGTAACAGTGTGACATAGTAACATTGTAACAGTGTGACATAGTAACATTGTAACAGTGTAACATAGTAACATTGTAACAGTGTGACATAGTAACATTGTAACAGTGTAACAGTGTAACATAGTAACATTGTAACAGTGTGACATAGTAACATTGTAACAGTGTGACATAGTAACATTGTAACAGTGTGACATAGTAACATTGTAACAGTGTGACATAGTAACATTGTAACAGTGTGACATTGTAACAGTGTGACATAGTAACATTGTAACAGTGTAACATAGTAACATTGTAACAGTGTGACATAGTAACATTGTAACAGTGTGACATAGTAACATTGTAACAGTGTGACATAGTAACATTGTAATAGTGTGACATAGTAACATTGTAACAGTGTGACATAGTAACATTGTAACAGTGTGACATAGTAACATTGTAACAGTGTAACATAGTAACATTGTAACAGTGTGACATAGTAACATTGTAACAGTGTAACATAGTAACATTGTAACAGTGTGACATAGTAAAATTGTAACAGTGTGACATAGTAACATTGTAACAGTGTGACATAGTAAAATTGTAACATTGTAACAGTGTAACAGTGTAATACTGTATCAGAGGTACAGTGTAACAGAGTAACATTGTAACAGTGTAATACTGTATCAGAGGTACAGTGTAACAGAGTAACATTGTAACAGTGTAATACTGTATCAGAGGTACAGTGTAACAGAGTAACATTGTAACAGTGTAATACTGTATCAGAGGTACAGTGTAACAGAGTTACATAGTACATTTAGTAACAGAGTAACACTGTACAACTGTAACAGAGTAACAGAGTATGCAAACACACAAACAGACAAACACACATACACACCAAACACACATACACACCAAACACACACTATATTATTCCTCTGTCTGCTAAAGGCTTTGAATAATAAAGGATCTAGCTGGACACTTGGATGCTTGACTCAGTGATCTACACAGCATATTTTTTCAATTACCGTAAGTATAGATTTCCTTTAGAGTGGTGCCATGCCCATCAGCTGGGAATGAATGGTAATGGCAGACAGACATATTCTGTCTGAGTATTATTTAAAGAGCTGTCTGTCTACACACACAGAGAGAGAGAGAGAGGTGGACAGAGAGATAGAGACATGTGGACAGATGGAGAGAGAGGTGGACAGAGAGAGAGAGAGAGAGAGAGAGAGAGGTGGACAGATGGAGAAAGAGGTGGACAGATGGAGAGAGAGGTGGACAGATAGAGAGAGAGGTGGACAGATGGAGAAAGAGGTGGACAGATGGAGAGAGAGGTAGACAGATGGAGAGAGAGACAGACAGAGAGGTAGACAGATGGAGAGAGAGAGGTAGACAGGTAGAGAGAGAGAGAGAGAGAGAGAGGTAGACAGATAGAGGTAGACAGGTAGAGAGATGATAGATATGGACTCCACATTAAGGATAATTTGCTGTGTCATTGATCATCTCGGTACACAGAACCAAATGAGCTAGTCCATGTTAAGGTGGTCATGAGTGTACCAAAAAGCAGCCTATCCCCTATGTAGTGCACTACTTTTGACCAGAACCCTATGGGACCCTATCCACTATGTAGTGCACTACTTTTGACCAGACCACTATGGGACCCTATCCCCCATGTAGTGCACTACCTTTGACCAGAACCCTATGGGACCCTATCCCCTATGTAGTCCACTACTTTTGACCAGAACCCCTTGGGACTCTATCCACTATGTAGTGCACTACTTTTGACCAGAACCCGATGGGACCCTATCCCCTATGTAGTGCACTACTTTTGACCAGAACCCCTTGGGACTCTATCCACTATGTAGTGCACTACTTTTGACCAGAACACTATGGGACCCTATCCACTATGTAGTGCACTACTTTTGACCAGAACCCTTTGGGCTCAACGGGCCCTGTTCAAAAGTAGTGCACTATGCACTGAGTTTACAAAACATTAAGAACACCTGCTCTTTCCAGGACATAGACTGACCAGGTGAATCCAGGTGAAATGATCCCTTATTGATGTTACTTGTTGAATCCACTTCAATCAGTGTAGATGAAGCGGAGGATGACAGGTTAAAGAAGGATTTTTCGGTCTTGAGACAATTGAGACATGGGATTGTGTCATTCAGAGCGTGAATGGGCAATTGGGTATGGTAGTAGTTGCCAGGCGCACCGGTTTGTGTCATGAACTCAATATTAGGATGGTGTTCTTAATGTTTTGTCCACTCTGTGTATAGGGAACAGGATGCCATTCGGGATGCACGGCTTGTCTATCTGCCAACTCACACTTCTCTAGAATTAACATTTTGGAAGGATCTACCATCCTAATTACTCATTGGCTAATTAAAAATAGCTGTGTTTCCCACATACCCGAGCGGCTCACTGATGTATATTCATGTGTGTATGTTTGTATTAATGCCTGGCTTTGGTTGAAGTCTCGTCAGAGCTCAGCTCGGCTAGCTGATAATTTACAACTCAAACATGTAGGCTGGGATTAAAATGATTTGTGGGAAGTCTCAGTGAACTTGACATTGGTAACAGTATGAATTTCACTCCTCTGATTCACACATGAAGGCTACTTCAAAAATGGCACCCTATTCCCTTTATAGTGCACTACTTTTGACCAAGGCCCATAGGGCTCTGTAGGTAGTAAGGTGACATCTGTAACAAAGCCTGTAAACTTCAAGACTCTCAAAACATAGTGAATGTCCCAAACAGCGAATGTATCAGTTGTTCCAGGTTGGGTTATGGCACTATGTACCAGACAGCAGTCAGGTTCCCACCATGTACTAGACACCAGTCAGGCTCCCACCATGTACCAGACACCAGTCAGGTTCCCACCATGTACCAGACACCAGTAAGGTTCCCACCATGTACCAGACACCAGTCAGGCTCCCACCATGTACCAGACACCAGTCAGGCTCCCACCATGTACCAGACACCAGTCAGGTTTCCACCATGTACCGGGACACCAGTCAGGTTCCCACCATGTACCAGGACACCAGTCAGGCTCCCACCATGTACCGGGACACCAGTCAGGCTCCCACCATGTACCGGGACACCAGTCAGGTTCCCACTATGTACCAGACACCAGTCAGGCTCCCACCATGTACCGGGACACCAGTCAGGTTCCCACCATGTACCGGGACACCAGTCAGGCTCCCACCATGTACCGGGACACCAGTCAGGCTCCCACCATGTACCGGGACACCAGTCAGGCTCCCACCATGTACCGGGACACCAGTCAGGCTCCCACCATGTACCGGACACCAGTCAGGCTCCCACCATGTACCAGGACACCAGTCAGGCTCCCACCATGTACCGGGACACCGGTCAGGCTCCCACCATGTACCGGGACACCGGTCAGGTTCCCACCATGTACCAGACACCAGTCAGGCTCCCACCATGTACCGGGACACCAGTCAGGTTCCCACTATGTACCAGACACCAGTCAGGCTCCCACAATGTACCGGGACACCAGTCAGGTTCCCACCATGTACCGGGACACCAGTCAGGCTTCCACCATGTACCGGGACACCAGTCAGGCTCCCACCATGTACCGGGACACCAGTCAGGCTCCCACCATGTACCGGACACCAGTCAGGCTCCCACCATGTACCAGACACCAGTCAGGCCCCGCCACAGGCCCTGGTCAAATGTAGTGCATTAAATGGAACAGGGTGCAAATTTGGGAAAAGCCCTATGTTAATTCACCACAGGCCCCGGCCTGGTCTCCGGAGGTAGGTCTAATACGGTTTAAAGGGAACTGGTAGGGCTGATATGAAACATGGTTTATTGGAAACTGGTAGAGCTGATATGAAACATGGTTTAGTGGGAACTGGTAGGGCTGATATGAAACATGGTTTATTGGGAACTGGTAGGGCTGATATGAAACATGGTTTAGTGGGAACTGGTAGAGCTGATATGAAACATGGTTTAGTGGGAACTGGTAGAGCTGATATGAAACATGGTTTATTGGGAACTGGTAGGGCTGATATGAAACATGGTTTATTGGGAACTGGTAGGGCTGATATGAAACATGGTTTATTGGGAACTGGTAGGGCTGATATGAAACATGGTTTATTGGGAACTGGTAGGGCTGATATGAAACATGGTTAATAGGGAACTGGTAGGGCTGATATGAAACATGGTTCATTGGGAACTGATAGGGCTGATATGAAACATGGTTTATTGGGAACTGGTAGGGCTGATATGAAACATGGTTAATAGGGAACTGGTAGGGCTGATATGAAACATGGTTAATTGGCAACTGGTAGGGCTGATATGAAACATGGTTCATTAGGAACTGGTAGGGCTGATATGAAACATGGTTTATTGGGAACTGGTAGAACTGATATGAAACACAGTTTATTGGGAACTGGTAGGGCTGATATGAAACATGGTTTATTGGGAACTGGTAGGGCTGATATGAAACAGTTTATTGAGAACTGGTAGGGCTGATATGAAACATGGTTCATTAGGAACTGGTAGGGCTGATATGAAACATGGTTCATTAGGAACTGGTAGGGCTGATATGAAACACGGTTAATTGGCAACTGGTAGGGCTGATATGAAACACGGTTAATTGGCAACTAGTAGGGCTGTTATGAAATGGTTTATTGGGAACTGGTGTCCAACATACATCATGCAGAAAGACACAAGAGATAACTCACCTTTGACTTTGGTTTTAGTGGTTGCAGCCACTGGAAGCATGAGGGAGGAAACAACACATTAAACACCACTGGTATGAAGAAACATGAAGAATACGATCTGATTCGCTACAGCAGCCTTTATCCCAATCAGATAGAAGCTTCCTATCCTAGCTTGAAGGACAATGAAAAGGAGGACAGACCAACTGTTGCCACTCGTTTTCAGTCAGCTATGCCCTTCCTCGTGATTATCAGACATTTTGTTAGTTGTTATGATTATGGAGTAAAAAAAAAAACATCTCTCTCTGGTGTTTAAAGTGCACAAATCATTAATCTGAAAATAGCAAAAGATCTATCATTTGATCAACCTAAAAACAACAAGTTATTCCAAACACACAGAGAAAGCTACACCACATTGTGTGTACGCCACACTACATTCGAATAGAAAATGTATTGTTTTTGACACTCGTTAATCCTTTTGGTTATACCACCCCCACACCCCCTGTCCGACTTCCCCTACCCCGTCCGACTCCCCCTACCCCCGTCCGACTTCCCCCAACCCCCGTCCGACTTCCCCCTACTCCCCTTCCAGACTCCCTCCCGTTCTTTCCGTACATGGAAGAAATAGTCATTAATCTCTGACTCGCTCTCTGCTCTCTGATATTTAATAGTGTTGACAAAGTCATACTCTGTGATCAGATTCTCCTGTTTACAGGCGCATGGGAAGAATATCAAGAGATCTATCTAGAAAATGTCAGGCTTTGGATGAATACCAAATAATGGCACCCTATTGTCTATTTAGTTCACTGCTTTATAGCATAAGCCAATAGGGTGTAGGGAAAAGGTGGTCATTTGTGACGCAACTTTAAGATTTGACATTTCTAAAAGGACTTGGTGTCAGAGCCAACGGACTGGACTTAATTAATAGCCAAGTCATATCGCCATAGAGACAATCCATTGATAGCAACAACATCGAATCAAATCAAATTGTATTGGTCGCAAACACACATTTAGCAGATGTTATTTCTGGTGTAGCGAAATGCTTGTGTTCCTAGCGCCAACAGTGCAGTAGTATCTAACAATAAACAACAGTACACACACATCTAAACGTTAAAAGAATGGAATTAAGAAATGTATAAATATATTAGGATGAGCAATGTCAATCTGGAGTACATATATATAGTATAAATCTACAGTATATATATATATATATATATGTATATATATATATATATAGTCTGTGATGGGATGTATAGACGTTATGGACAGTTATGGTGCATTGAATATACAGTATATCTGAAGAACAAAGTAAATCCCCACTGCAGTACCATTCATGACACAGAACAAATTAACAGGTGAGCTTCGTATGACTTCTGGAAGATTGAGTTGTTCTAGGCAGAGGTTCTAGGCAGAGGTTCTAGGCAGAGGTTCTATGTGATAAGGTTCTATCCAGAAGTTCTAGGTGTTGAGTGAAGGAGGATAGTGTATTTGGTATTCTGGGGGCTGTTGACCAGGCAATTAGCTTCGACTCCATCATGTGAGCTTCTCAGACAGCGTCCAGCACTCAGTGGCAGTGGAGGCCAGGTTGTGTGTGTGTGTGTATGTGTGTATGTATGTGTTTGTGTGTGTCTATTTGTGTGTGTATATGTGTTTGTGTGTGTGTGTGAGTGTGTGTGGTGTGTGTATGGGTGCGTGCATGCATGTCTGTTCAGAGCCCAGTTTGGAGCCAATTCCTCTCAATGCCAGGCATAGTTTCTGAAGTAGGGCTGAGAGGAGAGGAGAGTAGAGGAGGGGAGGGGAGAGGTCCCCATGGTGATTAGTTTAACCAACCAGAGAGAGTTTGGCTGTGTCCTAAACGGTACTATATTCTCTATGTGATGGAATACTGGCCTTTGGCTGCTTTGTTCTCCAGCTCAGCTCAGTGTGGCCTGCCCGGCCTCAGTCCCTCTGCTGGGCACAGTGGGAGGTCACAGGACTTCCTCTTTCTGTGTCACACCAATATGTTCCCCCCCGGGGAACACTGGCTGCAACTAACCCCCGTGTCCGAGAACACTTAAACATATCCGGCTCCGACAAACTCACAGAAGCACACAAACACACACACACACACATGCATGCACACACACACACACATGTAAAAGACACACATGTTAAGGCCTGTCAAATTCTGAATTCAAGTAACAACACAATGGTATGGGGAAACAGTGGTTGGCATGAAATGGTGCAGCCTGAATAATGTAACATATTTCAGTTATTGATGAGACTGGACCTACGACCAGGGGTCAGCGTCCAGAGCATTATAGTCAGTGATTCAACTGGACCTATGACCAGGGGTCAGCGTCCAGAGCATTACAGTCAGTGATACAACTGGACCTACGACCAGGGGTCAGCGTCCAGAGCATTATAGTCAGTGATTCAACTGGACCTATAACCAGGGGTCAGCGTCCAGAGCATTTCACAGTCAGTGATACAACTGGACCTAGGACCAGGGGTCAGTGTCCAGAGCATTATAGTCAGTGATACAACTGGACCAACGACCAGGGATCAGCGTCCAGAGCATTACAGTCAGTGATACAACTGGACCTACAACCAGGGGTCAGCGTCCAGAGCATTTCACAGTCAGTGATACAACTGGACCTACGACCAGGGGTCAGCGTCCAGAGCATTATAGTCAGTGATTCAACTGGACCTACGACCAGGGGTCAGTGTCCAGAGCATTTCACAGTCAGTGATTCAACTGGACCTATGACCAGGGGTCAGTGTCCAGAGTATTTTACAGTCAGTGATGCAACTGGACCTACGACCAGGGGTCAGCGTCCAGAGCATTTCACAGTCAGTGATACAACTGGACCTACGACCAGGGGTCAGCGTCCAGAGCATTACAGTCAGTGATGCAACTGGACCTACGACCAGGGGTCAGCGTCCAGAGCATTATAGACAGTGATTCAACTGGACCTACGACCAGGGGTCAGTGTCCAGAGCATTTCACAGTCAGTGATTCAACTGGACCTACGACCAGGGGTCAGTGTCCAGAGCATTTCACAGTCAGTGATTCAACTGGACCTATGACCAGGGGTCAGTGTCCAGAGTATTTTACAGTCAGTGATGCAACTGGACCTACGACCAGGGGTCAGCGTCCAGAGCATTTCACAGTCAGTGATACAACTGGACCTACGACCAGGGGTCAGCGTCCAGAGCATTACAGTCAGTGATGCAACTGGACCTACGACCAGGGGTCAGCGTCCAGAGCATTATAGACAGTGATTCAACTGGACCTACGACCAGGGGTCAGTGTCCAGAGCATTTCACAGTCAGTGATTCAACTGGACCTACGACCAGGGGTCAGTGTCCAGAGCATTTCACAGTCAGTGATTCAACTGGACCTACGACCAGGGGTCAGCGTCCAGAGCATTTTACAGTCAGTGATGCAACTGTACCTACGACCAGGGTCAGCGTCCAGAGCATTTCACAGTCAGTGATTCAACTGGACCTACGACCAGGGTCAGTGTCCAGAGCATTACAGTCAGTGATTCAACTGGACCTACGACCAGGGGTCAGCGTCCAGAGCATTTCACAGTCAGTGATTCAACTGGACCTACGACCAGGGGTCAGTGTCCAGAGCATTACAGTCAGTGATACAACTGTACCTACGACCAGGGGTCAGCGTCCAGAGCATTTCACAGTCAGTGATTCAACTGGACCTACGACCAGGGGTCAGTGTCCAGAGCATTACAGTCAGTGATTCAACTGGACCTACGACCAGGGGTCAGCGTCCAGAGCATTTCACAGTCAGTGATTCAACTGGACCTACGACCAGGGGTCAGCGTCCAGAGCATTATAGACAGTGATTCAACTGGACCTACGACCAGGGGTCAGTGTCCAGAGCATTTCACAGTCAGTGATTCAACTGGACCTACGACCAGGGGTCAGTGTCCAGAGCATTTCACAGTCAGTGATTCAACTGGACCTACGACCAGGGGTCAGCGTCCAGAGCATTTTACAGTCAGTGATGCAACTGTACCTACGACCAGGGGTCAGCGTCCAGAGCATTTCACAGTCAGTGATTCAACTGGACCTACGACCAGGGGTCAGTGTCCAGAGCATTACAGTCAGTGATTCAACTGGACCTACGACCAGGGTCAGCGTCCAGAGCATTTCACAGTCAGTGATTCAACTGGACCTACGACCAGGGGTCAGTGTCCAGAGCATTACAGTCAGTGATACAACTGTACCTACGACCAGGGGTCAGCGTCCAGAGCATTTCACAGTCAGTGATTCAACTGGACCTACGACCAGGGGTCAGTGTCCAGAGCATTACAGTCAGTGATTCAACTGGACCTACGACCAGGGGTCAGCGTCCAGAGCATTTCACAGTCAGTGATTCAACTGGACCTACGACCAGGGGTCAGTGTCCAGAGCATTACAGTCAGTGATACAACTGGACCTACGACCAGGGGTCAGTGTCCAGAGCATTACAGTCAGTGATTCAACTGGACCTACGACCAGGGATCAGCGTCCAGAGCATTTCACAGTCAGTGATACAACTGGACCTACAACCAGGGGTCAGTGTCCAGAGCATTATAGTCAGTGATTCAACTGGACCTACGACCAGGGGTCAGCGTCCAGAGCATTATCGTCAGTCATTCAACTGGACCTACGACCAGGGGTCAGTGTCCAGAGCATTATAGTCAGTGATTCAACTGGACCTACGACCAGGGGTCAGCGTCCAGAGCATTTCACAGTCAGTGATTCAACTGGACCTACGACCAGGGGTCAGTGTCCAGAGCATTACAGTCAGTGATTCAACTGGACCTACGACCAGGGGTCAGTGTCCAGAGCATTTCACAGTCAGTGATTCAACTGGACCTACGACCAGGGGTCAGCGTCCAGTGCATTATAGTCAGTGATACAACTGGACCTACGACCAGGGGTCAGCGTCCAGAGCATTATAGTCAGTGATACAACTGGACCTACGACCAGGGGTCAGTGTCCAGAGCATTATAGTCAGTGATTCAACTGGACCTACGTCAGGGGTCAGTGTCCAGAGCATTATAGTCAGTGATACAACTGGACCTACGACCAGGGGTCAGTGTCCAGAGCATTATAGTCATTGATACAACAAGTTGTAGAAACATCTCAAGGATGATCAATGGAAACAGGACGCACCTGACCTCAATTTCGAGAGTCATAGCGAAGGGTCTAAATACTTACGTAAAGTATTTCAGGTTGTTGTTTTTTTAAACATTTGTAAAAATCTCTAAAAAACTGTTTCTGCTTTGTCATTATAGGTTACTGTGTGTGGATTGATGAGGAAATGTTTTTATTTTAATACATTTCAGAATAAGGCTGAAACTTAACTTTCCCGAAAGCACTGTATATATACATATATTTATTTATTGAGCTTTCTTATATCTTATATGCTTAGATGCAGTCAAGGGAGATCAGCTTCAACCTATAGATGAGGTAAAGAGATCAGCTTCAGCCTATAGATGAGGTAAAGAGATCAGCTTCAGCCTATAGATGAGGTAAAGAGATCAGCTTCAGCCTATAGATGAGGTAAAGAGATCAGCTTCAGCCTACAGATGAGGTAAAGAGATCAGCTTCAGCCTATAGATGAGGTAAAGAAATCAGCTTCAGCCTATAGATGAGGTAAAGAGATCAGCTTCAACCTATAGATGAGGTAAAGAGATCAGCTTCAGCCTATAGATGAGGTAAAGAGATCAGCTTCAACCTATAGATGAGGTAAAGAGATCAGCTTCAGCCTATAGATGAGGTAAAGAGATCAGCTTCAGCCTATAGATGAGGTAAAGAGATCAGCTTCAACCTATAGATGAGGTAAAGAGATCAGCTTCAGCCTATAGATGAGGTGAAGAGATCAGCTTCAGCCTATAGATGAGGTAAAGAGATCAGCTTCAGCCTATAGATGAGGTGAAGAGATCAGCTTCAGCCTACAGATGAGGTAAAGAGATCAGCTTCAGCCTATAGATGAGGTAAAGAAATCAGCTGTAGGCTGAACCAAAACAATGGAATTGCCATGGAAACACGTGGGGGAAAGATACCATATATGTGTATTTCACACTATGTTGAGTTAAAAGTTTGAGTATAATGTTCGTATGGATGTCAACCCCAACACATGTTCATGTCATCGTCACCAATCAACTGCATTACAGTTCAAATTAGAACAATTAATTAACCACCAAAACATTTGCCCCATAACATTTTATATATTTTCAATATTCATAAATTAATTTCTTCAGGCTAGGGTCTATTTTTCTCCATTTCCGCATGACTGACGTGCCCAAAGTAAACTGCCTGTTGCTCAGGCCCTGATATGGATATGCATATAATTGGTACCATTGGAAAGAAAACACTCTGCAGTTTTTAGAAATGTAGGAGACTATAACTTTGACTTGTTTTAACAAAGATAGTGGTAGTTTTTTGGATTCTTTTCTCTGCATGTTGAACGAGTGGATTACTCAAATCGATGGCGCCAACTAAACTGACTTTTCGGGATATAAAGAAGGATTTTATCTAACAAAACGACACGACATGTTGTGGCTGGGATCCTTTGGATGACAAATCAGAGGAAGATTTGAAAAAGTAAGTGAATATTTTGTCACTATTTGTGAATTTATGAAACCTGTGCCGGTGGAAAAATATTTTGATGTGGGGCGCCGTCCTCAAACAATCGCATGGCATGCTTTCGCTGTTAAGCTTACTGTAAATCGGAGAGTGCAGTTGGATTAACAAGAATTTAAGAGTTTAAGCCGATATAAGACAGTTGTATGTACCTAAATGTTTCATATCCATAATCTTTATGATTATTTATTTGAATTGCGCTCCCTCAAGTTTCACCGGAAGTTGTCCCGCTGGCGGGACACCTAGACTTAAGAAGAAAATGTTTATTGAAATGTAAAATTCTACTCATATTACAGAGCAAGAAGTAAATGTTCATATGACATCAACTTTTGTATTAAAGGAGGCACCTACATATGAAACATTATGGAGTATTAAAGGAGACACCTATAGATGAAACATTATGGAGTATTAAAGGAGGCACCTACAGATGAAACATTATGGAGTATTAAAGGAGGCACCTACAGATGAAACATTATGGAGTATTAAAGGAGGCACCTACAGATGAAACATTATGGAGTATTAAAGGAGGCACCTACAGATGAAACATTATGGAGTATTAAAGGAGGCACCTACAGATGAAACATTATGGAGTATTAAAGGAGACACCTATAGATGAAACATTATGGAGTATTAAAGGAGGCACCTACATATGAAACATTATGGAGTATTAAAGGAGACACCTATAGATGAAACATTATGGAGTATTAAAGGAGGCACCTACAGATGAAAAATTATGGAGTATTAAAGGAGGCACCTACAGATGAAACACTATGGAGTATTAAAGGAGGCCTGGGTAGGCTGAAATGTGATAAATATGCCATTTTTTATATTATTATTTCTCAGTTATGCTTTTAGATAAAAACAATCCATCCTCCAAAACACAATTCTATGGATTATATTTTGTGAAAATCCCCCAAATCATGGTATTCCTTTGTTCTGGTTTCGTGAGGAATCACTCTATAGGTATTTCGCCAAGACACCAAACACAAACCGCAACACAGCCTAGATTTCAGTAGTTCCTGGTATCCAATCCATACAGCCTGAACTCTGGGTTTGATTTGTGATGTCTATTACCACACGTTTCCTTTCTAACTCCATCAGCCATTTATCCATAGAAGCCCAGACAGACATTACCGTTCGACCCCAAATCAAATCTCCCCGGCTGTCTGCTGCTGCTAAAGGCAGAACCAAATAGGATCCTATTTACTTTATAGTGCACTACTTTTACAATGCCTGCACACGGCTGTGGTCTAAAGTAGTGCCCTTGTAAAGGACATAGGGTGTCATTTGGGACGAATGCATGGTTGAACATCTGAACGGAACGTTCAACACAAAGTGGATTTTCCAATAGAAGATCTAACAAGATGTTTCCAATAGGAAGAGATTCAGACCACTAATTTAATTCACAGAGACACAGAGCTCAGCTAACCTAACCTCTGTCTGGAGCTCCTAGATCCTGTTTCCTCCAGTCAGAACGCTGCTTTGACAGGACGGTTATACTAACACAACAGCACATAACAATACAATACTAACACAACAACACATAACAATACAATACTAACACAACAACACATAACAATATAATACTAACACAACAACACATAACAATATAATACTAACACAACAACACATAACAATACAATACTAACACAACAACACATAACAATACAACACTAACACAACAACACATAACAATATAATACTAACACAACAACACATAACAATACAATACTAACACAACAACACATAACAATATAATACTAACACAACAACACATAACAATATAATACTAACACAACAACACATAACAATATAATACTAACACAACAACACATAACAATATAATACTAACACAACAACACATAACAATATAATACTAACACAACAACACATAACAATATAATACTAACACAACAACACATAACAATATAAACTAACACAACAACACATAACAATATAATACTAACACAACAACACATAACAATATAATACTAACACAACAACACATAACAATATAATACTAACACAACAACACATAACAATACAATACTAACACAACAACACATAACAATATAATACTAACACAACAACACATAACAATATAATACTAACACAACAACACATAACAATATAATACTAACACAACAACACATAACAATACAATACTAACACAACAACACATAACAATACAATACTAACACAACAACACATAACAATATAATACTAACACAACAACACATAACAATATAATACTAACACAACAACACATAACAATATAATACTAACACAACAACACATAACAATACAATACTAACACAACAACACATAACAATATAATACTAACACAACAACACATAACAATATAATACTAACACAACAACACATAACAATATAATACTAACACAACAACACATAACAATATAATACTAACACAACAACACATAACAATACAATACTAACACAACAACACATAACAATATAATACTAACACAACAACACAGAATAATAGATTAATAACACAACAACACAGAATAATAGATTAATAACACAGCAACACAGATTAGTGGTTAAGAGTGTTGGGCCAGGAACCATGCTCTACGTCCCAAATGACAGACTATTCCCTACGTAGTGCACTACTTTTGACCAAGGCCCATACTTGCCCACAACATAGGCAAATATACAAAAACAAGTTTAAAAGATATCCCCTATCATTGCAAGCTCAACACCCCTGACGCACACTCAACACCCATGGCATTCTGAACCAACAGTATCTCCCCATGTTGATAAGGTTAGGTGCTTCACAGGATTCTTTGGCTTTGTTGAAGTGCTTGGGAATATTTTGACATTTCAGAGTGATTTCCTGGTGTCCCTCCTTATATCTCACTGTACTGTGAATCAAATGGTCTTCTGTTATAGGAAACTGCTTGACATTAGCTGGGCCTGCTGGACTGCACCTACTATGGTAGACAGACAGAGACAGACAGACAGTACTACCTTGCATATGAGGGCCAGAGATTTTGCATCCCAAATGGCACCCTATTCCCTACATAGTGCACTACTTTTGACTAGAGATCTATAGGATTTCATTTTGGTAGGGTGCCATTTGGGACAAGCAGTCCAGGATTCAACCAGAGTTCCTCCCTGCTTACTGCAGTCCAGGATTCAACCAGAGTTTCTCCCTGCTTACAGCAGTCCAGGATTCAACCAGAGTTCCTCCCTGCTTACAGCAGTCCAGGATTCAACCAGAGTTCCTCCCTGCTTACAGCAGTCCAGGATTCAACCAGAGTTCCTCCCTGCTAGCAGAAGTCCAGGATTTAACCAGAGTTCCTCCCTGCTTACAGCAGTCCAGGATTCAACCAGAGTTCCTCCCTGCTTACAGCAGACCAGGATTCAACCAGAGTTCCTCCCTGCTTACAGCAGACCAGGATTCAACCAGAGTTCCTCCCTGCTTACAGCAGTCCAGGATTCAACCTTCCTAAAGAACCTATATGCCTCCTTATAATGCCACTCTTCTCCTCCTCTCCTCACTTCTACCTCTTCCCCATCTCCTCTCCTCTCCCTCTCTCCTCTCCCTCTCTCCTCTCCCCTCCTCTCCTCACTTCTACCTCTTCCCCATCTCCTCTCCTCTCTCTCTCTCTCCTCTCTCTCTCTCCTCCTCTCCTCACTTCTACCTCTTCCCCATCTCCTCTCCTCTCCCTCTCTCCTCTCCCTCTCTCCTCCTCTCCTCACTTCTACCTCTTCCCCATCTCCTCTCCTCTCCCTCTCTCCTCTCCCTCTCTCCTCCTCTCCTCACTTCTACCTCTTCCCCATCTCCTCTCCTCTCCCTCTCTCCTCTCCCTCTCTCCTCCTCTCATCACTTCTGTGTGACTTCATATCTCCACCAGTTACACCCCGGAGAACATCTACCTATAAAGACCAGACGTATATTGTCCAGACTTAAACAGCTAAATCAAATGCTATTTGAAAATATGCTATTTTAAAATAGAACAGCTGTGGAAATAGCCTTACAATAAAGAATTCTGCATAAAGTAATAACATAAATAAAAACAATAAAAATAATAATCATAACAATAATGACAATCTTCATCTCACCATAATACTTTTAGTTAAAGGGCCAATCTGTAATTGGTACATCCATTTTTGGACAGATTTCCCCATTAATCTGTATAAACTAGTTTATTTCCTTTCGAATTTGTGTGTGTGTGTGTGTGTGTGTGTGTTGTTGTTGTTGTTGTTGTTGTAAACCCTGCCTGTTGCTCGTCTGTCTGTTCTATACGGTAGTCAGGTGATTCCAGCCGGGTGTTTGAGTGATAGCGTTGGCCTGTAATGTGTTACGATGCAGTGTAATGAAACCAGGACTAGAGGTTACACAGCCCTGTCTCTGTCCTTGTTCTCTGAGCACAAGCCTCACAGGACTCCAAGCTGCACAGCACCGATAATGCTACTCAATTCTACCAAAAGTACATGTCACGTCTAATGAATAAAATCTCCCTCGCCGGATAAAAAATTAGTTTCAACACTATTTATGGAAACGGTATTGGGCCGAGTTAAATGTATAATTGAATGAACTGTGAGGTCAGCCCGCTTCACTTTGATTTGTCATGTCAGGTAGGCAGGAAGACGGGCGTGCCTCCAGCCGCTGTCTCAGAGCTATAAACTCTTAGAAAAAAAAGGGTACCAAAGGGGTTCTGGCTGTCCCCATGTGGAACCCTCTGTGAAAAAGGTTGTACATGGAACTCAAAATGGTTCTACTTGGAACCAAAAGGGTTCTACCTGGGACCAAAAAGGGTTTCGTCAAAGGGTTCACTTATGTATGGGGACAGCCCGAAGAACCCTTCTAGGTTCTAGATAGCACCTTTTTATCTTAGAGTATAGAACAAATGGAAGAAGAGAGAGAGAGAGAGAGAGAGAGAGAGAGAGAGATTGTTCTGAAGGTCACTATGAGCAGGGAGAATGCTTTCCATGTGTGACTAACCCTTCTACTAATGTAGTCCATACAAATATTAGGTGGCAGAGCCCCCCCACACATACACACACAATTAATCATTCTTCTGGCATATCAACGTCTTATCTTCCCAGACACACTCCCATCCTCCAGTTCCATGTCCCAGTGATGGGTTTGACCTCTAGGGAACGCTTTAGAGCACAAGTTGATGAATCTTTTCACATTTTACACAAAGTGTCATTCTCAAATCCCTTCTGAGCTGTCTGCTTTCCCATTAATATGGAATAGCAGTTTGATAAATCATCAGTAGCATAATGTTCTTATTCTTTAGAGAAGACGACCCTGAGTTCATAATGGTGTTGTCCTGCTTTAGAGGAGACGACCCTTAGTTCATAATGGAGTTGTCCTGCTTTAGAGGAGACAACCCTGAGTTCATAATGGAGTTGTCCTGCTTTAGAGGAGACGACCCTTAGTTCATAATGGAGTTGTCCTGCTTTAGAGGAGACAACCCTGAGTTCATAATGGAGTTGTCCTGCTTTAGAGGAGACGACCCTTAGTTCATAATGGAGTTGTCCTGCTTTAGAGGAGACAACCCTGAGTTCATAATGGAGTTGTCCTGCTTTAGAGGAGACGACCCTTAGTTCATAATGGTGTTGTCCTGCTTTAGAGGAGACGACCCTTAGTTCATAATGGTGTTGTCCTGCTTTAGAGGAGACAACCCTGAGTTCATAATGGAGTTGTCCTGCTTTAGAGGAGACGACCCTTAGTTCATAATGGTGTTGTCCTGCTTTAGAGGAGACGACCCTTAGTTCATAATGGTGTTGTCCTGCTTTAGAGGAGACAACCCTTAGTTCATAATGGTGTTGTCCTGCTTTAGAGGAGACGACCCTTAGTTCATAATGGTGTTGTCCTGCTTTAGAGGAGACGACCCTTAGTTCATAATGGAGTTGTCCTGCTTTAGAGGAGACGACCCTGAGTTCATAATGGAGTTGTCCTGCTTTAGAGGAGACGACCCTTAGTTCATAATGGAGTTGTCCTGCTTTAGAGGAGACAACCCTGAGTTCATAATGGAGTTGTCCTTCTTTAGAGGAGACGACCCTGATATGCCACAACCTGACAGGTGTGGCATATCAAGAAGCTGATTAAACAGAATAATCATTACACAGGTGCAGCTTGTGCTGTGGATAATAAAAGGCTGCTGTTTAAAATGTGCAGTTTTGTCACACAACACAATGCCACAGATGTCACAAGTTTTGAGGGAGCGTGCAATTGGCATGCTGACTGCAGGTATGTCCACCAGAGCTGTTGCCAGAGAATGTAATGTTAATTTCTCTACCATAAGCCGCCTCCAATGTCGTTTTGTAGAAATTGTCAGTACGTCCAACCGGCCTCACCACTGCAGACCATGTGTAGCCACACCTGCCCAGGACCTCCACATCCGGGTTCTTCACCTGCGTGATCGTCTGAGACCAGACTGATGAAATTGCCATCATACTGCACAGCCGAAGAATATCTGCACAAACTGTCCGAAGCCGTCTCAGGGAAGCTCATCTGACTGCAGTTTGGCGTCGTAACCAACTTCAGTGGGCAATTGCTCACCTTCGAATGGCCACTGGCACATTGGAGAAGTGTGCTCTTCACGGATGAATCCTGGTTTCAACTGGGCAGTTGGCAGACAGCGTGTATGGTGTCGTGTGGGTTAGCGGTTTGCTGATGTTTAACATTGTGAACAGAGTGCCCCATGGTGGCGGTGGGGTTATGGTACGGGCAGGCATAAAGCTAAGGACAACAAACACAATTTGAATGCACAATGAGATATTGTGACGAGATCCTGAAGCCTATTGTGATGTCATTCAGACATCACCTTTCCACCATCACCTCATTTTTTCAGTATGATAACCATGTCGCAAGGATCTATACACAATTTCCTGGAAGCTGAACATTTCCCAGGTCTTCCATGGCCTGCATACTCACCAGACATGTCACCCATTGAGCATGTTTGGGATGCTCTGGATCGACTCTACGTGAAAGAGATGTGTCACGCTGCGTGAGGTCACACCAGATACTGACCGGTTTTCTGATCCACGCCCTACTTTTTTTTAAAGTATCTGTGGGCAGTTACTCCCAGTCATGAGAAAGCTTCCACTCTGCGTTACAAGCATTCGCGTTCACCTTTTCTGAAGTGCTACCCCTCAGGTAGCCCAGCGGTTAAGAGCACTGGGCTAGTAACCAAAAGATCGCTGGTTTGAATTCATGAGCTGACTAGGTGTAAACTCTGTCGATGTACCCTTGAGCAAGGCACTTAACACTTATTGCTCTGGATAAGAGTGTTCTGCTAAATTACATAAAACGATGTCATTCCCTGTTCCACTTGCTTTAAGAGTGGCAAATATAGATGCAATTTTTCTGTAAAATATGATGCCTAGACTAATTCTCCTGAAAGAGACAGATTGACATATGGAACAAGCATGAGTGCCAACCTTTGGTTCTGTTCACACAGAGCAATATGTAGGGATTAGGGAAATATAATGGATTAGGGATGCATGGAGTGGTGGGGTGGTGCTGCTCTCTAAACTCTGTGTGATGTATAGAGGTGTATGGAGGTGTTTGGAGGTGTATGGAGGTGTACGGAGGTGTAGAAATGTGTATGACGGTGTATGGAGGTGTATGGAGGTGTACGGAGGTGTATGAAGGTGTATGGAGGTGTATGACAGTAAATGGAGGTGTATGGAGGTGTATGGAGGTGTATGTAGGTATATGGAGGTGTATGGAGGTGTATGACGGTGTATGTAGGTATATGGAGGTGTATGGAGGTGTATGACGGTGTATGGAGGTGTATGGAGGTGTATGACGGTGTATGGAGGTGTTTGGAGGTGTATGAAGGTGTATAGAGGTGTATAACAGTATGTGGTGTTGAATGAAGGTGTATGGAGGTGTGTGGAGGTGTATGGACGTGTATGGAGATGTACGGAGGTGTAGGAAGGTGTATGACGGTATATGGAGGTGTATGGAGGTGTATGAAGGTGTATGGATGTGTATGACAGTGTATGACAGTGTATTACAGTGTATGGATGTGTATGGAGGTGTATGAAGGTGTACGACGATGTATGACGGTGTATGATGGTGTATGGAGATGTATGAAGGTGTATGGAGGTGTATGACTGTGTATGACGGTGTATGGATGTGTATGGAGGTGTACGGAGGAGCAGATTGAGAATGTTCAGAAGTGTTAGCTCTGGATACTGGATCTAAGCAGCTCTGTGCCCTCTCTCTCTCTCTCTCTCTCTCTCTCTCTCTCTCTCTCTCTCTCTCTCTCTACCTCTACATCTACCCCTTTCTCTCTCTCTCACTCTCAATCTACCTCTCTCTCTCTCTCTCTTTCTCTCCTAGGTATGAATCAAGACTTGAAGGGACGGTGGCTGTCAGGGAGGAGACATATCCCTCACACACACACACACACAATGCTCAAGGCAGACACACACACAGACACACACACACATACACACACACACAGTGTTCAAGGCAAAGCAGGTTCATCACCACCGTTAGCTGCCGAAGGGAGATGGATCTCCGGGGTGGGGTGAAGGATGTCTCTGTGGTAGTGATAGTGGTGTGTGTGTGTGTGTGAGTGTGTGTGTGTGTGTGTGTGTGTGTGTGTGTGTGTGTGTGTGTGTGTGTGTGTGTGTGTGTGTGTGTGTGTGTGTGTGTGTGTGTGTGTGTGTGTGTGTGTGTGTGTGTGTGTGTGTGTGTGATGCCTGGGGTGGGGTGAAGGATGTCTCTGTGGTGCTGTCATCATCAGCTTGAGAACACACACACACACACACACACACGGCCTGATGGAACCTTAGCCATGGCAGAGAGATGGTCATATCACTCATCTCAGGATTATGAGGAGAGGAGATAGATGAGACTGTCTTTAATCAAACCTGCTAACTGGGTCTCAGGGATAAGTCAGGAATTAGCATTCTCTCAGCACATGCAGTGATGAAACCAAGTTGAATCATTATATGGTATGTGGTAGGAGGTATGAGGTAGGTGGTATAAGGTAGGAGTTAGGAGATAGGTGGTATAAGGTAGGAGGTATGTGGTAGGAAGTAGGAGATAGGAGGTAGGAGGTATGTGGTATGTGGTAGGAGGTAGGAGTTAGGAGGTAGGTGGTATAAGGTAGGAGGTATCAGGTAGGAGGTATGTGGTAGGAGGTAGGAGTTAGGAGGTAGGTGGTATAAGGTAGGAGGTATGTGGTAGGAGGTAGGAGGTTGAAGGTAGGGGTAGGAGTTAGGAGGTAGGTGGTATAAGGTAGGAGGTATGTGGTAGGAGGTATGAGGTATGTGGTAGGAGGTAGGAGATATGTGGTAGGGGGTATGTGGTAGGAGGTAGGTGGTATGAGGTAGGAGGTATGTGGTATGAGGTATGAGGTATGAGGTATTGAGGTATGGGTAGGAGGTAGGAGGTAGGAAGTATGAGGTATTGAGGTATTGAGGTATGAGGTATTGAGGTATGAGGTATTGAGGTATTGAGGTATGAGGTAGGAGGTATGAGGTATGAGGTATTGAGGTATGAGGTATGAGGTATTGAGGTATGAGGTATTGAGGTATTGAGGTAGGAGGTATTGAGGTATTGAGGTATGAGGTAGGAGGTAGGAGGTAGGAAGTATGAGGTAGGAGGTATAGGCCGGGATTCAATGCGTTAGAAGGCAATTAATGTGTGTACTGACATGCACAGTGTTTACCATGAAAATATTGTGACTATTCACAGACCCATTCATTAATTTGTATATTTTATCCATGGCATTCTACATTTTTACATGTTACCTAAATTTAACTAGGCAAGTCAGTTAAGAACAAATTCTTATTTACAATGACGGCCTACCCCTGCCAAACCACGGGCGACGCTGGGCCAATTGTGCACCGCCTTATGGGACTCCCAATCACGGCCGGATATCATACAGCCGGGAATCAAACCAGGGACTGCAGTGATGCCTCCAGCACTGAGATGCAGCGCCTTACACTGCTGCTCCACCCGGGAGCTCAGTGATCATGATCTGGATGTGTCACAAATGACACCCTATTCCCTATTCCTTTAAATGTACTCTTTTAGACTAGATCCTTATGGTGCAGTACATAGGGAATAGTGTACCATTTAGGATGCGCCCTGAGCGCACTGACAGCAGTGTCTAGTGTAACGATCCTCCTTCGTGATGTTATTTATCCAGGGGACTGTGGTTCTTCTATCAGTCAATTACTTGGTGAACAATTAGCACAGTAGACACATTCTTCCAGCTAGGACTATTCCAACTCTCTCAGCAGCAAGGACCCGTGAAAGTCATCCATCTGTCTGCTCAGCCTCTCTCCTTCCGCCTCCCTCTGCTTTGCTTTGTTCTGCCCTTCACTTTTTCCAATATTTGATGAGAGTCATTCTGTTCAATACACCGCCACACCACAGTACCACACGGCCCACTCTCTCTCTCTCTCTCTCTCTCTCTCTCTCTCTCTCTCTCTCTCTCTCTCTCTCTCTCTCTCTCTCTCTCTCTCTCTCTCTCTCTCTTTCCGGCCCTCTCTCTCTCCATCCCCGGCATCTCTCTCTGCTCCCTCTGGCACAGTGATGAATCAGAGCTATACTTTATTAGCATTCAGTTTCCATCCACTTTTGGAGCAGATTTTGGAATTGATAGTTTTTCTCCACTCCACTCCACTCTCCTCTCTCGCTCTCTTGCTCTCTCTGCCCTCCCTCCCTCCCTCCCTCTTTCTCTGCTCTCTCTCTCTCTTTCTCTCTTTTTCTCTCTTTTTCTCTCTCTCTCTCTCTCTCTCTCTCTCTCTCTCTCTCTCTCTCTCTCTCTCTCTCTCTCTCTCTCTCTCTCTCTCTCTCTCTCTCTCTCTCTCTCTCTCTCTCTCTGCCCTCCCTCCCTCCCTCTCTCTCTCTCTCTCTCTCTCTCTCTCTCTCTCTCTCAATTCAATTCAATTAAATTCAATTTGCTTTATTGGCATGACGTAACTATGTACATATTGCCAAAGCTTACCCTTGATATTTACAATATGAAAATAACAAGAATCAAAATTGTCAACGGGACAACAGTAACAACAATAACTAAGGGTCAAAATAACCACACATTGAACAATAACACTAAGCATACAGTAGAGGACATGTGCAGGTTGATTGGTCTGTCAGACACTGTCCCTCATCTTATGGCAGGCAGCAATGTAGTGCGCTGCCAACCCACAGCTCTCTGTGTCCTCCCCCAACAGGACGGGTAGCCTATCCTCATCAGAGAGGTCTTTGAAACCTTGAATAAGGGTTTCAGATTTGGGGAAATGGGAGACAGGTTTTCCTGTGTCTACCCTTCTCAATGGCAAGGCTGTGCTCACTGAGCTTGTACTTTGTCAAGATTTTTCTAAGGTTTTGATCAGTAACCATGGTCAAATAGTTAGCCACGGTGTACTGTCGATTTAGGATCAGATAGCACTGCATCTCTCTCTCTCTCTCTCTCTCTGCTCTCTCTCCCTCTCTCTCTCTCTGTGCTCTCTCTCTCTCTCTGCTCTCTCTCTCTCTCTCTCTCTGCTCTCTCTCTGCTTTGTCTCTCTGACTCTCTGCTCTCTCTCAATTTGGTGGGCTCAACAGCGATACGGCATCAGTAATAACAGTAGTTGATGTGATTAACAGCAACTACAACAACAATACTAATGAGAAAAAGAATACGTTAAAGCAATAGTAGTAGACCAGTCTCAACATGACTGAGGAGACACATGACACGGTGTGAAAGACAAAACAAAACTAAATGGGAAATATGATGGACATTACGTTGCACTTTTCACTGACCATCCCTGGGGTTGTGGCAGGAGGACACTATTAGGTTTTATAGTTTCAAATTCTTTGTACTAAATTATAATGTGTCTGTGTGTGTGTGTGTCTGTGTGTGTCCCCGTGTGTGTGAGACTGTGTGTATCCCTGTCTGTGTGAGTCTGTGTGTGTCCCTGTGTGTGTGTGTGTGTGTGTGTGTGTGTGTGTGTGTGTGTGTGTGTGTGTGTGTGTGTGTGTGTGTGTGTATGTGTGTGTGTGTGTGTGCTTGTGCGTATGTATCTGTGTGTGTGTCTCTCTCTCTTTCTCTCTCTCTCTCTCTCTGTTTATGTGTGTGTCTTGTCTGTGTGTTTCTGTGTGTGTGTCTTTGTGTGTGTCTCTTTCTGTGTGTGTGTGTGTCTGTTTCTGTGTGTGTTTCTGTGTGTCCCTGTCTGCCAGGCCCCTTCAGGGCTGTTCCCTCACACTTGACCCCTCTGGCTGGTGAATAGGAGTGGGCTTTATCTCCCTTCCTACTGTAGCTCCCTCCCTATCTTCCTCCCTAACTTCCTCCCTAACTTCCTCTCTAGCTTCCTCCCTATCTTCCTCCCTATCTTCCTCCCTAGCTCCCTCCCTCCCTATCTTCCTCCCTAACTTCCTCCCTAGCTTCCTCCCTAGCTTCCTCCCTATCTTCCTCCCTAGCTTCCTCCCTATCTTCCTCCCTAGCTCCCTCCTTCCCTAGCTCCCTCCTTACTTCCCTCCTTCCCTACCTGAGACAGAGGCACTCTGCGGTCCTCTAGGACCTGGAGTTCAGCAATCAAACTCTGCCTCCAGTCCTCCAGTCCTCCAGTCCTCCAGTCCTCCAGTCCTCCAGGCCTCCAGTTCTCCGGTCACTCCACCTCCCTGACCCCCAGCCCTACACTGAGGTCTGGCCCTCCTGAAGCCTTCTGTGCTGTGACCTCCATGTCCTACAAGCAGAGGTGAACCACTGAGTCCTGGTCAGATGGGACCTGCAGTCTGTCTCTCAGTCTGGTCTAATGTGGCAGATGGGGCCTGCAGTCTGTCTCTCAGTCTGTCTCTCAGTCTGTCTCTGTCTGTCTCTCAGTCAGTCTGGCTTAATGTGGAATGGCTGTTTCTCTTCCTGAGTGATGTTCTCTCTCTCTGCTCTCTCTCTGTTCTCTGTTCTCTGTTCTCTGCTCTCTCTCTGTCTCTCTCTCTCTGTCTCTCTGTCTCTCTGTCTCTGTGTTTCTTTCTCTCTGTCCAATGAGTCACCATGTGTGCGTCTCAAATGGAACCCTGTTCCCTTTATAGTGCACTATGGGCCCTGGCCACAATTAGTGCACTATGTAGTGAATAGGGTGCCATGGGTCCTGGTCAGAAGCACTGTGAAGGGAATAGGGTACAATGTGGTTTAGCGCTGAGCTAATCTCCTATGTGAAAATGAAGGACAGCAGAGCGCTGACAGAGCCATTACACCAGCTGTCTAGGATAGTTTCACTCTGAAATATAGTACTCTAAAGGTTATGCTTTAAACCCATCGTCAACATGTCTACATATCGCTCTCTGAGAGTTCAAAGTACTTTTGTTTATTTGACAAATTAGGTTATCTACATCCCAAATGGCACCCTATTCCCTATATAGTGCACTACTTTTCACCAGGGCCCATAAGGGGATAGGGTGCCATTCTGGAAAGAGCCGTAGGTATGTTGTGGCCTCCTCTTTAATAATCTAAACAAGCCTTACGGAGGGAACGCTGACTTGAGTGTGATAGTTGGACCACAGAAGTATTTGAAGCTTTTATATTGGACAGAACCACTCAGACCTGCTTCCTACAGCGCTCTCTCGCCACCCAGGAGAAACAGGAATTAGTTCACTGTTTATTCCTAGTTACTCAAACTAATAGGTCTTACAGGGATCTGTTGTTGTTTTGCAATGGACTAAAGTATTAGTTATTTCCCCCCTTATTCAATTATGTATTCACAGCTTTATTGTATCCCTCTAGAGGGGATATGACTATTGTTATTTCCCCCCTTATTCAATTATTTATTCACAGCTTTATTGTCTCCCTCTAGAGGGGATATGACTATTGACTATTGTTGCTTGGGGCTCTGCTCTGCTCTCACATCTTCAATTCAACAACTTCAACAACTTTATTGTGCTCCCACTCAGACAGCCTCCCAGCCTCCCTATCTAAACCCAGGTTGTGTCGCAAAATGGTACCCTACTCCCTACATAGTGCACTACATATGACCAGAATCCTACGGGCCCTGTTCAAAAGCAGTGCACTGTGTAGGGAAAAGGGTCTAATTTGGGAGGCAGAAAAAAACTGTCTCTTTCGCTTGATGCTTCTCAGCCCTGTGCTGCAACATGTAATCTGGACCTGTCCAGACTGATATCCATGACAGTCTGTCTGATAGTTCCTTCATAGACCAACAATCATCAGATTTGTTCATGGCCTCAGAGCCCTGCAGACAGAGAAACAAGGGTCCAAAATGCCAGCCTATTGCTTGTATGGCGCGCTACATTTGACCAGAGACCTATGAACTATTTAGTCATTAGGGTGCCATTTGGGACACAGTCAAATTCTTCAATTTGATCAGCTCTGGCAGTTCAGACATCATCACAGCCAGGCCAAAGTGGGTTTGTCTCAAATAGCACCCTATTCCCTATATAGGGCACGACCAAATAGCACCCTATTCCCTATATAGTGTACTACACACAGCCAGGCCATAGTGGATTTGTCCCAAATGGCTCCCCCTATTCCCTGGTAAGAAGCAGTAAACTATATACAGATGTCAGATCTTATTTTGACCCGTTTTGTCACAGGAGTAAAATAATCCTGCAGCAGGAGGATTTGAATGTCTAAAGAAATATTTAGATTCGCCACAAGGGGCCCATCTGGAAGAGGTGTTTGTATACAGTACCGTAGGCTACCTACTACTACCTTCATTCCACCTTATGGTTCTCAGTGGTTCAGTAATACTACCTACATTCCACCTTATGGTTCTCAGTGGTTCAGTAATACTACCTAAATTCCATCTTATGGTTCTCAGTGGTTCAGTACTACTACCTACATTCCACCTTATGGTTCTCAGTGGTTCAGTACCACTACCTACATTCCACCTTATGGTTCTCAGTGGTTCAGTAATACTACCTACATTCCACCTTATGGTTCTCAGTGGTTCAGTACCACTACCTACATTCCATCTTATGGTTCTCAGTGGTTCAGTAATACTACCTACATTCCACCTTATGGTTCTCAGTGGTTCAGTACCACTACCTACATTCCACCTTATGGTTCTCAGTGGTTCAGTAATACTACCTACATTCCATCTTATGGTTCTCAGTGGTTCAGTAATACTACCTACATTCCATCTTATGGTTCTCAGTGGTTCAGTACTAGTACCTACATTCCACCTTATGGTTCTCAGTGGTTCAGTACCACTACCTACATTCCACCTTATGGTTCTCAGTGGTTCAGTAATACTACCTACATTCCACCTTATGGTTCTCAGTGGTTCAGTACCACTACCTACATTCCATCTTATGGTTCTCAGTGGTTCAGTAATACTACCTACATTCCACCTTATGGTTCTCAGTGGTTCAGTACCACTACCTACATTCCACCTTATGGTTCTCAGTGGTTCAGTAATACTACCTACATTCCATCTTATGGTTCTCAGTGGTTCAGTACTACTACCTACATTCCACCTTATGGTTCTCAGTGGTTCAGTACTACTACCTACATTACACCTTATGGTTCTCAGTGGTTCAGTAATACTACCTACATTCCACCTTATGGTTCTCAGTGGTTCAGTAATACTACCTACATTCCATCTTATGGTTCTCAGTGGTTCAGTAATACTACCTACATTCCACCTTATGGTTCTCAGTGGTTCAGTAATACTACCTACATTCCACCTTATGGTTCTCAGTGGTTCAGTAATACTACCTACATTCCACCTTATGGTTCTTAGTGGTTCAGTAATACTTCCTTCATTCCACCTTATGGTTCTTAGTGGTTCAGTACTACTACCTACATTCCACCTTATGGTTCTCAGTGGTTCAGTAATACTACCTACATTCCACCTTATGGTTCTCACTGGTTCAGTACTACTACCTACATTCCACCTTATGGTTCTCACTTGTTCAGTACTACTACCTACATTCCACCTTATGGTTCTCACTGGTTCAGTACTACACCTTATGGTTCTCAGTGGTTCAGTAATACTACCTACATTCCACCTTATGGTTCTCAGTGGTTCAGTACTACTACCTACATTCCACCTTATGGTTCTCAGTGGTTCAGTACTACTACCTACATTCCACCTTATGGTTCTCAGTGGTTCAGTACTACTACCTACATTCCACCTTATGGTTCTCAGTGGTTCAGTAATACTGCCTTCATTCCACCATATGGTTCTCAGTGGTTCAGTAATACTGCCTTCATTCCACCTTATGGTTCTCAGTGGTTCAGTACTACTACCTACATTCCACCTTATGGTTCTCAGTGGTTCAGTACTACTACCTACATTCCACCTTATGGTTCTCAGTGGTTCAGTACTACTACCTACATTCCACCTTATGGTTCTCAGTGGTTCAGTAATACTGCCTTCATTACACCTTATGGTTCTCAGTGGTTCAGTAATACTGCCTACATTACACCTTATGGTTCTCAGTGGTTCAGTACCACTACCTACATTCCATCTTATGGTTCTCAGTGGTTCAGTAATACTACCTACATTCCACCTTATGGTTCTCAGTGGTTCAGTACCACTACCTACATTCCACCTTATGGTTCTCAGTGGTTCAGTAATACTACCTACATTCCATCTTATGGTTCTCAGTGGTTCAGTACTACTACCTACATTCCACCTTATGGTTCTCAGTGGTTCAGTACTACTACCTACATTACACCTTATGGTTCTCAGTGGTTCAGTAATACTACCTACATTCCACCTTATGGTTCTCAGTGGTTCAGTAATACTACCTACATTCCATCTTATGGTTCTCAGTGGTTCAGTAATACTACCTACATTCCACCTTATGGTTCTCAGTGGTTCAGTAATACTACCTACATTCCACCTTATGGTTCTCAGTGGTTCAGTAATACTACCTACATTCCACCTTATGGTTCTTAGTGGTTCAGTAATACTTCCTTCATTCCACCTTATGGTTCTTAGTGGTTCAGTACTACTACCTACATTCCACCTTATGGTTCTCAGTGGTTCAGTAATACTACCTACATTCCACCTTATGGTTCTCACTGGTTCAGTACTACTACCTACATTCCACCTTATGGTTCTCACTTGTTCAGTACTACTACCTACATTCCACCTTATGGTTCTCACTGGTTCAGTACTACACCTTATGGTTCTCAGTGGTTCAGTAATACTACCTACATTCCACCTTATGGTTCTCAGTGGTTCAGTACTACTACCTACATTCCACCTTATGGTTCTCAGTGGTTCAGTACTACTACCTACATTCCACCTTATGGTTCTCAGTGGTTCAGTACTACTACCTACATTCCACCTTATGGTTCTCAGTGGTTCAGTAATACTGCCTTCATTCCACCATATGGTTCTCAGTGGTTCAGTAATACTGCCTTCATTCCACCTTATGGTTCTCAGTGGTTCAGTACTACTACCTACATTCCACCTTATGGTTCTCAGTGGTTCAGTACTACTACCTACATTCCACCTTATGGTTCTCAGTGGTTCAGTACTACTACCTACATTCCACCTTATGGTTCTCAGTGGTTCAGTAATACTGCCTTCATTACACCTTATGGTTCTCAGTGGTTCAGTAATACTGCCTACATTACACCTTATGGTTCTCAGTGGTTCAGTAATACTGCCTATATTACACCTTATGGTTCTCAGTGGTTCAGTAATACTGCCTTCATTCCACCTTATGGTTCTCAGGGGTTCAGTACTACTACCTACATTCTACCTTCTCAGACCTCTCATCGTACACACACACACATGTTTCACGATATTGTTGTCGCCCTGAACTAATTCACCTGATTCACCTATTTAACTGTTTGATGATTAGTTGACCAGTTGAATCAGGTGTGCCAGCTGTGGAATAGTTTAAATACATGGAATAGCTGGGGGTCCCCGAGGAGAGGTTTGAGAACCCCTGCCTTAGACCGCAGGTCCACTGGGTTCCATTTTAAGTAGGCTACATGCAGCTATAGCAGGTCTCGTGTGAATTCTTCCGTGGTATTGGATTATAATACTGTAAATGTACATGTTTGTAGGGAGATCGGGGGTCGGGGGTGAGATGTCAGTTGTTTTATTATATGTTCAAGGCAAGATTTAGGCAGAATAAATCATTGCACAAAAAACTATTTGATTGTGAGCACACATCCAACATAAAAAAATGTAGCTCAATAATACATAGAACATGCACAGACCTAGCGGAAAACAATAGATGCTATGCTAACTAAAAAATTTTGTGACATTAGATGCTATGCTAACTAATATATAATGTGACATTAGATGCTATGCTAAATAATATATAATGTGACATTTGATGCTATGCTAACTGATATATAAAGCGACAATAGATGCTATGCTAACTGATATATAAAGTGACAATAGATGCTATGCTAACTGATATATAAAGCGACAATAGATGCTATGCTAACTGATATATAAAGCAACAATTGATGCTATGCTAACTGATATATAAAGCAACATTTGATGCTATGCTAACTGATATATAAAGCAACATTTGATGCTATGCTAACTGATATATAAAGCAACAATTGATGCTATGCTAACTGATATATAAAGCAACAATTGATGCTATGCTAACTGATATATAAAGCAACAATTGATGCTATGCTAACTGATATATAAAGCAACAATTGATGCTATGCTAACTGATATATAAAGCAACAATTGATGCTATGCTAACTGATATATAAAGCAACAATTGATGCTATGCTAACTGACATATAATGTGACATTAGATGCTATGCTAACTAATATATAATGTGACATTAGATGCTATGCTAACTAATATATAATGTGACATTAGATGCTATGCTAACTAATATATAATGTGACATTAGATGCTATGCTAACTGATATAAAATGTGACATTAGATGCTATGCTAACTAATATATAATGTGACATTAGATGCTATGCTAACTAATATATAATGTGACATTAGATGCTATGCTAACTAATATATAATGTGACATTAGATGCTATGCTAACTAATATATAATGTGACATTAGATGCTATGCTAACTAATATATAATGTGACATTAGATGCTATGCTAACTAATATATAATGTGACATTAGATGCTATGCTAACTAATATATAATGTGACATTAGATGCTATGCTAACTAATATATAATGTGACATTAGATGCTATGCTAACTAATATATAATGTGACATTAGATGCTATGCTAACTAATATATAATGTGACATTAGATGCTATGCTAACTGATATATAATGTGACATTAGATGCTATGCTAACTAATATATAATGTGACATTAGATGCTATGCTAACTAATATATAATGTGACATTAGATGCTATGCTAACTAATATATAATGTGACATTAGATGCTATGCTAACTAATATATAATGTGACATTAGATGCTATGCTAACTGATATATAATGTGACATTAGATGCTATGCTAACTAATATATAATGTGACATTAGATGCTATGCTAACTAATATATAATGTGACATTAGATGCTATGCTAACTAATATATAATGTGACATTAGATGCTATGCTAACTGATATATAATGTGACATTAGATGCTATGCTAACTAATATATAATGTGACATTAGATGCTATGCTAACTGATATAAAATGTGACATTAGATGCTATGCTAACTAATATATAATGTGACATTAGATGCTATGCTAACTAATATATAATGTGACATTAGATGCTATGCTAACTAATATATAATGTGACATTAGATGCTATGCTAACTAATATATAATGTGACATTAGATGCTATGCTAACTAATATATAATGTGACATTAGATGCTATGCTAACTAATATATAATGTGACATTAGATGCTATGCTAACTAATATATAATGTGACATTAGATGCTATGCTAACTAATATATAATGTGACATTAGATGCTATGCTAACTAATATATAATGTGACATTAGATGCTATGCTAACTAATATATAATGTGACATTAGATGCTATGCTAACTAATATATAATGTGACATTAGATGCTATGCTAACTAATATATAATGTGACATTAGATGCTATGCTAACTGATATATAATGTGACATTAGATGCTATGCTAACTAATATATAATGTGACATTAGATGCTATGCTAACTAATATATAATGTGACATTAGATGCTATGCTAACTAATATATAATGTGACATTAGATGCTATGCTAACTAATATATAATGTGACATTAGATGCTATGCTAACTAATATATAATGTGACATTAGATGCTATGCTAACTAATATATAATGTGACATTAGATGCTATGCTAACTAATATATAATGTGACATTAGATGCTATGCTAACTAATATATAATGTGACATTAGATGCTATGCTAACTAATATATAATGTGACATTAGATGCTATGCTAACTGATATATAATGTGACATTAGATGCTATGCTAACTAATATATAATGTGACATTAGATGCTATGCTAACTAATATATAATGTGACATTAGATGCTATGCTAACTAATATATAATGTGACATTAGATGCTATGCTAACTAATATATAATGTGACATTAGATGCTATGCTAACTAATATATAATGTGACATTAGATGCTATGCTAACTAATATATAATGTGACATTAGATGCTATGCTAACTGATATATAATGTGACATTAGATGCTATGCTAACTAATATATAATGTGACATTAGATGCTATGCTAACTAATATATAATGTGACATTAGATGCTATGCTAACTGATATAAAATGTGACATTAGATGCTATGCTAACTGATATATAATGTGACATTAGATGCTATGCTAACTGATATATAATGTGACATTAGATGCTATGCTAACTAATATATAATGTGACATTAGATGCTATGCTAACTGATATAAAATGTGTGACATTAGATGCTATGCTAACTGATATAAAATGTGACATTAGATGCTATGCTAACTGATATATAATGTGACATTAGATGCTATGCTAACTGATATAAAATGTGACATTAGATGCTATGCTAACTGATATATAATGTGACATTAGATGCTATGCTAACTGATATAAAATGTGACATTAGATGCTATGCTAACTGATATAAAATGTGACATTAGATGCTATGCTAACTGATATATAATGTGACATTAGATGCTATGCTAACTGATATATAATGTGACATTAGATGCTATGCTAACTGATATAAAATGTGACATTAGATGCTATGCTAACTGATATAAAATGTGACATTAGATGCTATGCTAACTGATATAAAATGTGACATTAGATGCTATGCTAACTGATATATAATGTGACATTAGATGCTATGCTAACTGATATATAATGTGACATTAGATGCTATGCTAACTGATATAAAATGTGACATTAGATGCTATGCTAACTGATATATAATGTGACATTAGATGCTATGCTAACTGATATAAAATGTGACATTAGATGCTATGCTAACTGATATAAAATGTGACATTAGATGCTATGCTAACTGATATAAAATGTGACATTAGATGCTATGCTAACTGATATATAATGTGACATTAGATGCTATGCTAACTGATATAAAATGTGACATTAGATGCTATGCTAACTGATATAAAATGTGACATTAGATGCTATGCTAACTGATATAAAATGTGACATTAGATGCTATGCTAACTGATATAAAATGTGACATTAGATGCTATGCTAACTGATCCCACAACGAAAATAGAAAATAAACTCTATGTTGAGATTCAGGTCGGAGATTCTGAGGTGGAAATTAAAAACGTCAGAGGACTTTTGGCATTGCACGTTTTTCCCTTTCCCTTTTGATTAATGCACTGAATAAGTGGATGAGTTCCACCTTCTGATCGTCAACTGTTTAATGGATTTACAGTTGATATACTGGGCGGGCATGTACCTAGTGGTTAGAGTGTTGGGCCGGTAACCGAAAGGTTGCTTTCCCCGAGCAGACAAGGTACAAATCCGTCGTTCTGCCCCTGAGCAAGTCAGTTAACCCACTGTTCCCCGGGCGACGAAGACGTGGATGTCGATTTAAGGTAGCCTCCCGCACCTCTCTGATTCAGATGGGGGAGACACGTTTCAGTTGAAGGCATTCAGTTGTACAACTGACTAGGTATTCCTCTTTCTTACATTAGGCCTACAAGTAAAATAAATGTACACGTGTCTCAGCTCAACTGTCAATTGTCTTTGGATTCAAATGCATGGACATATTGACAGCTTTACCGAAATGATAATATACACTACCGTTCAAAAGTTTTGGGTCACTTATAAATGTCCTTGTTTTTTGAAAGAAAAGCACTTTTTTTTTGTCCATTAAAATAACATCAAATTGATCAGAAATACAGTGCAGACATTGTTAATGTTGTAAATGACTACCAACACATTCTCAGCACCATGTCTCATTATGGACAGATAATGGTAATTACCATGGATGTTGTCACAGTAAACTACAGGACAGATTAGGATGTATTGTGATGGATGGATAGATCACATGTAGGTGTGGGAGGTTGTTGTTCCCACCACTGAGTGCAGTAAAACAGAAAGAAGAAGATGCTGAGGATGAGGATGATGATCCATGCTGTATATGTAACCGCCTGGGGAGGGACGCAGCAGCTCTGTGTGACAGTGCGTGTGAGTGTGCATTTGTGTGTGTGTGCGTGTGTGTGTGCGTGTGTGTTTGTGCGTGAGTGTGTTTGTGCGTGAGTGTGTTTGTGTGTGTGTGTGCGTGAGTGTGTGTGTGTGTGTGTGATTGTGCGTGTGTCTGGGTGTGTCTGTGTGTGTGATAAGTGAGGTCTGCAGCTGCCTAGCCTTTCGTCAGACTGCAGGCGTGATGGACAGACAGACTCCTCCGCTGCAGTAGATTGATGGCCCAGAGCTCCTGAGCTGGCTGTCTGGACAGATTAACCATCAATACTGGCCTGAAACCAGGAAGCTGGAACCTGGAACTCTGACTAGAGCACAGGTGTGTCCCAAATGGCACCATATTCACATAGGGCCCTGATAAAAATGTGTGCACTATGTAGGGAATAGAGTGCAATTTGGGACAAGGCCCAGAGTTAGCCTGGATCACCTGAAACCTGCTTCTAGAATAGAACAGAGTTAGCCTGGATCACCTGAAACCTGCTTCAAGAATAGAACAGAGATAGCCTGGATCACCTGAAACCTGCTTCAAGAATAGAACAGAGATAGCCTGGATCACCTGAAACCTGCTTCTAGAATAGAACAAATTTAGCCTGGAACACCTAAAACCTGATTCTAGAATAGAACAGATTTAAACTGGAAAACCTGAAACCTGCTTCTAGAATAAAAAATATTTAGCCTGGAACACCTAAAAACTGCTTCTAGAATAGAACAGAGTTAGCCTGGAACGCTCTCAGAACCTCCTCTTACAAGACAGCAACAAGTAAATAAATAAATCAGCCAGCTACTGTATTGGAAGAGACTGGTATGTTGTATAATCAGCCTGCTACTGTATTGGAGGAGACTGGTGTGTTGTATAATCAGCCTGCTACTGTATTGGAAGAGACTGGTGTGTTGTATAATCAGCCTGCTACTGTATTGGAGGAGACTGGTATGTTGTATAATCAGCCTGCTACTGTATTGGAGGAGACTGGTATGTTGTATAATCAGCCTGCTACTGTATTGGAGGAGACTGGTGTGTTGTATAATCAGCCTGCTACTGTATTAGAGGAGACTGGTGTGTTGTATAATCAGCCTGCTACTGTATTGGAGGAGACTGGTATGTTGTATAATCAGCCTGCTACTGTATTGGAGGAGACTGGTGTGTTGTATAATCAGCCTGCTACTGTATTGGAGGAGACTGGTGTGTTGTATAATCAGCCTGCTACTGTATTGGAGGAGACTGGTATGTTGTATAATCAGCCTGCTACTGTATTGGAGGAGACTGGTGTGTTGTATAATCAGCCAGGCTACTGTATTGGAGGAGACTGGTGTGTTGTATAATCAGCCAGCTACTGTATTGGAGGAGACTGGTGTGTTGTATAATCAGCCTGCTACTGTATTGGAGGAGACTGGTATGTTGTATAATCAGCCTGAAGGCAACTATCAGCTAAGACAAGAACAACAATAACTTCTGCTCTCCTCTCATATTCCAGGCTAGTGTTTGATGACTCATTGTGTGTTTGTGCGTGTGTGCGTGCATGCGTGTGTGTGTGTGTGTGTGTGTGTGTGCATGTGTGTGTGTGCATGTGTGTGTGCGCGCGTGTGTGAGTAGGTTTGTTGTGTGGGGCTGTTGAGTTCAATGTAGCCGCCTGAAATACCAGCAGAGTGTTTTAGTGCTGTGGTACAGTAAAGTACTGTATATGGCTCCACCTACAGAAGTGGTGCAAATTGGAGGCTGGGAAAAAAAAAATGTTATCCTATTTTTCCCAAACTTTCAGCACACGTCTTCCAACACGTCCGGTAGACATATATACTACTGACACACTTTGTGTTGAATGTTTTAAATATGTGACCCATTTCAGTAAGCAAGGCGTATGCCACACATCGCTACTTCACAGGCAAGGCATTTTGAACGTCTTTTTTTGTTTTTTATCAAAATGCATTTTTTTTTTTGGGGGGGCAGAAATGCCTTCTGAAACCTGTGAACTTTCATGTGCCTTAATAACAAACTTGTATGCCATCTGTAAATACAAATACAATGGTTTTAAAAAAAATACGAGCCTAGTTGGTTTAGCCACGTAAAAAGACAGGATCATTCCCGCCAGCCCTGATTGGCTGAGATAATGGATGGGCTGGACATGCCGGGAGATCAGTTTGGATTGGTCTGCCGTGTAGCATGCTTCTGTCTTAAAACGTGAAATGCTCAGTATGCGTTGACAATTCTTTTCTACAACAGCTTTTTTGAAAGATATAACGTTTTATCATCGAACAAACTACAAAATGTTTTGCTACTTTTTCTCAACAACATTGATGCCCTGAATTTAGCAGGCGCTATCGACAGAAGAAGAAAAAAAGTTGTAATGGGCTACTTTCTGCCCACGCCACGGTCAGCGTGAACCAACAACGCCGACCAAACTAGATCTAGCAATAAACAAAAAATGTTCCGGTCTGCCATGGAAGCGGTCATCCATGTGCATTTTATACAGGTAAGAGTCTAGCTACATTTTCAGATATTATAAGTTTTCGCTTTTTGTCCGAAAGTCATTTTCATTGCAAGTTGAAATCGTACCGTTAGCTAACTAACATTTGCTGGCTGCCTCACAAGCTAACGTTACGAATATAATCTGTGTAGTTATATTATTTGATTCAGAAAGCCATTTGTATTGCTTGTTAAAAGCCTAATTTTAGCTAGCTAGCTAACATTGAACCTAGTTGGTTAGTTTTAGCTACCTGCAGATTCTTACCACAGCTATGACAATCGGTTTTGTATTGGTGAGTTGGGATTGTACCGGTTCATTGTTTAGCTAGGTCACTACATGTCTAAACAAAATCCTTTGCCAGATGATTCCATGACCCATCAAGTTAGCCAGGTGTGTCTGGGGGTGATTACGGCCGTCTATTGTATTTCATGAACATGTCTAGACAATAGTGACCCCTCCACTTAGCCAGATGTGGCTGGGGGGTAGTTGTAGCTTTTATTTCACATCAATTTAGACAAGTGTGTCTGGGTAAGAATCATCTAATAATTATTCAATATCTCTCTCTCTCTCTCTCTCTCTCTCTCTCTCTCTCTCTCTCTCTCTCTCTCTCTCTCTCTCTCTCTCTCTCTCTCTCTCTCTCTCTATATATATATATATATATCTGGCCGCTTTCTGTTTGCTACTATGCAAATACTCAAGTAACCATTTCACTGTACCGGTTACATCATCTGTATCCTGTGCATGTGACAAATAAACTTCGTTTTTTTCCCCATATAGTACGTGTTTACAAGAGACGGTAATGTGAGGAACAACATGACTTGCAACAAAGTCAGATTAGGATCCAGGCCAAGGACAAGATAAAGTGTATTTTTACTTATTGTAGGCTACTACTTTAACTACTTTTAGTTAAAGGGCGGGAGGTAGCCTAGTGGTTAGAGTGTTGGACTTGTAACTGGAGGGTTGCAAGTTCGAATCCCTGAGCTGACAATGTACAAATCTGTCGTTCTGCCCCTGAACAAGGCAGTTAACCCACTGTTCCCTGGGTGCCGAAGATGTGGATGTTGATTAAGGCAGCCCACCGCACCTCTCTGATTCAGAGGGGTTGGGTTAAATGCGGAAGACACATTTCGGTTGAAGGCTTTCGGTTGTACAACTGTCTTGAAATTGTTGGTTGTTTATTAAAAAGTACAGTACCGTAGAGCACAGTGCAAATACTCTGTGCTATTGTCCACTACCCACATGGAGGTCATCTGCAGCTCAGTTGGTAGAGCCTGATGCATGCTACTTTAAAATGGAGAGTCTGTCATTACTTTAAGACATGAAGGTCAGTCAATGCAAAACATTTCTTAAAGTACAGTCGCAAAAACCATCAAGAGCTATGATGAAACTGGCTCTCATGAGGGCCGCCACAGGAAAGGAAGACCCTCTGCTGCAAAGGATAAGTTCAGTAGAGTTACCAGCCTCAGAAATTACAGCCCAAATAAATGCTTCACAGAGTTCAAGTAAGAGACACATCAACAGTTCAGAGGAGACCGTGTGAATCAGGCCTTCATGGTCGAATTGCTGCAAAGAAACCATTACAAAAGGACACTAATAAGAAAAATAGATTTGCTTGGGCCAAGAAACACGAGCAATGGACATTAGACCGGTGAAAATCTGTACTTTGGTCTGATGAGTCCAAATGTGAGATTTTTGGTTCCAACCACAGTGTCTTTGTGAGACGCAGAGTAGGTGAATAGATGATCTCCACATGTGCGGTTCCCACCATGAAGCATGGAGGAGGTGTGATGGCGTGGGGGTGCTTTGCAGGCTGACACAGTCTGATTTATTTAGAATTCAAGGCGCACTTAACCAGAGTATCGCAGTGTTCTGCAGCGTTCTGCAGCGATACGCCATCCCATCTGGTTTGCGCTTAGTAAAAATAAAGAAAACCCCTTGAATGAGTCGGTTTGTCCAAACTTTTAACTGGTACTGTGTGTCTGGCTATATTTCATTTGGACAGACGTACGTCCTAGCAAACATATATTTTAGTCCTCCAAAATAAAGTAAAACAAGGTTGAGGAGTTAAGGGAATGGGACAGCCACCTGTCATTAGAACTAGGTGTACTATATTCAACGTTTACTGCAGTGGGTTAAATCAGGGTCACACAGATGATGTAAATAAATGACCTAAGATTTTCAGACTTCAAATAATTGTTTTGGTGGTGGGACTGCAAATTGCACCGCTTCTGTAGAATCCCCCAAATAAAGCCCAGCAAGAGCAAAACAATCAGAGGAGAACATGAAATGTATATAAGCTCTTCTTCATGGGTTTAGACAGTGAAACAAAGATATCCATCAGAGTCCTCTAATTAATCCTGACAGACAGCTTGTCTAGCTACACAGCGTCATGTGGTATACTGTAGCTGTTTACTACTCACAGCATCACGAGGTATACTGTAGCTGTTTACTACTCACAGCATCATGAGGTATACTGTAGCTGTTTACTACTCACAGCATCATGAGGTATACTGTAGCTGTTTACTACTCACAGCATCATGAGGTATACTGTAGCTGTTTACTACTCACAGCATCACGAGGTATACTGTAGCTGTTTACTACTCACAGCATCATGAGGTATACTGTAGCTGTTTACTACTCACAGCATCATGAGGTATACTGTAGCTGTTTACTACTCACAGCATCATGAGGTATACTGTAGCTGTTTACTACTCACAGCATCATGAGGTATACTGTAGCTGTTTACTACTCACAGCATCATGAGGTATACTGTAGCTGTTTACTACTCACAGCATCATGTGCTATACTGTAGCTGTTTACTACTAACAGCATCACAAGGTACACTGTAGCTGTTTACTACTCACAGCATGTGCTATACTGTAGCTGTTTACTACTCACAGCATCATGAGGTATACTGTAGCTGTTTACTACTCACAGCATCATGTGCTATACTGTAGCTGTTTACAACTCACAGCATCATGAGGTATACTGTAGCTGTTTACTACTCACAGCATCACGAGGTATACTGTAGCTGTTTACTACTCACAGCATCACGAGGTATACTGTAGCTGTTTACTACTCACAGCATGTGCTATACTGTAGCTGTTTACTACTCACAGCATCATGTGCTATACTGTAGCTGTTTACTACTCACAGCATCATGAGGTATACTGTAGCTGTTTACTACTCACAGCATCACGAGGTATACTGTAGCTGTTTACTACTCACAGCATCATGAGGTATACTGTAGCTGTTTACTACTCACAGCATCATGAGGTATACTGTAGCTGTTTACTACTCACAGCATCATGAGGTATACTGTAGCTGTTTACTACTCACAGCATCACGAGGTATACTGTAGCTGTTTACTACTCACAGCATCATGAGGTATACTGTATCTGTTTACTACTCACAGCATCATGAGGTATACTGTAGCTGTTTACTACTCACAGCATCATGAGGTATACTGTAGCTGTTTACTACTCACAGCATCATGAGGTATACTGTAGCTGTTTACTACTCACAGCATCATGAGGTATACTGTAGCTGTTTACTACTCACAGCATCATGTGCTATACTGTAGCTGTTTACTACTCACAGCATCATGAGGTATACTGTAGCTGTTTACTACTCACAGCATCATGAGGTATACTGTAGCTGTTTACTACTCACAGCATCATGAGGTATACTGTAGCTGTTTACTACTCACAGCATCATGAGGTATACTGTAGCTGTTTACTACTCACAGCATCATGTGCTATACTGTAGCTGTTTACTACTAACAGCATCACAAGGTACACTGTAGCTGTTTACTACTCACAGCATGTGCTATACTGTAGCTGTTTACTACTCACAGCATCATGAGGTATACTGTAGCTGTTTACTACTCACAGCATCATGTGCTATACTGTAGCTGTTTACAACTCACAGCATCATGAGGTATACTGTAGCTGTTTACTACTCACAGCATCACGAGGTATACTGTAGCTGTTTACTACTCACAGCATCACGAGGTATACTGTAGCTGTTTACTACTCACAGCATGTGCTATACTGTAGCTGTTTACTACTCACAGCATCATGTGCTATACTGTAGCTGTTTACTACTCACAGCATCATGTGCTATACTGTAGCTGTTTACTACTCACAGCATCATGAGGTATACTGTAGCTGTTTACTACTCACAGCATCACGAGGTATACTGTAGCTGTTTACTACTCACAGCATCATGAGGTATACTGTAGCTGTTTACTACTCACAGCATCATGAGGTATACAATAGACAGTAACGCACATGGATGAATATCCATTTAATTGTTGCGTTCAAATGGACCGTCCGTCTGTCTGCCATATTTTATAATGTCTTTCTCTGGTAGTTATTCAGTGTGCCACAAACACCATTGAGTGTGGCATTTAAAGTTTATATGGTGTCACTGACCCAAGCACAACTATTTAAAGCAGGGTTCCCCAAACTCGGTTATGTCTTAGGTCAGGCAAATCCAGACAAAGACAAACTCCTTGTCTTCGGTCAGTTAGGATCACCACTTTATTGTAAGAATGTGAAATGTCAGAATAATAGTAGAGAGAACAATTTATTTCTACAAAGTAGATGTCCTAACCGACATGCCAAAACTATAGTTCGTTAACAAGAAATAGGTTGAAAAACAAGTTTTAATGACTCCAACCTACGTGTATGGAAACTTCAGACTTCAACTGTAGATATTGACTTTCTCCTTATGACTTTCTGCATGATTTACAAGCTAAACCTTCTCACAATCCATAAAACTCTCATGTACCTATCCGACCTATCAGACATGTCAGACAAACTGTTCTAGCACCTGGACTACATCAGGACCTGGACTACATTAAGACCTGGACTACTTTAGGACCTGGACTACATCAGGACCTGGACTACATCAGGACCTGGACTACATTAAGACCTGGATTACATTAGGACCTGGACTACATTAAGACCTGGACTACATTAAGACCTGGACTACATCAGGACCTGGACTACATTAAGACCTGGACTACATCAGGACCTGGACTACATTAAGACCTGGACTACTTTAGGACCTGGACTACATTAAGACCTGGACTACTTTAGGACCTGGACTACTTTAGGACCAGGACTACATTAGGACCTGGACTACATTAAGACCTGGACTACATCAGGACCTGGACTACATTAAGACCTGGACTACTTCAGGACCTGGACTACATTACGACCTGGACTACATCAGGACCTGGACTACATGTGGCACTGATGTGGCACTGATAACCCTTCATAATGCTGTGACCTGATATGGCACTGATAACCCTACATAACTCTGTGACCTGATGTGGCACTGATAACCCTTCATCATGCTGTGACCTGATGTGGCACTGATAACCCTACATAACTCTGTGACCTGATGTGGCACTGATAACCCTACATAACTCTGTGACCTGATGTGGCACTGATAACCCTTCATAATGCTGTGACCTGATGTGGCACTGATAACCCTTCATAATGCTGTGACCTGATGTGGCACTGATAACCCTACATAATGCTGTGACCTGATGTGGGACTGATAACCCTACATAATGCTGTTACACATCTGTTTAACAACACAAAACATCATCTTTAGACCCCCCCCACACACACACACACACACGTATACACACATATGCACACACACACACTCCACGCCCCATCACACACTTAGCAACCTCACACCATCACACACACGTATACACACATATGCACACACACACTCCACGCCCCATCACACACTTAGCAACCTCACACCATCACACACACACCTCTGAGTTCATCTAAGGGTTGAAAGACCAAACAAGGCAAACATAAACCTTACCCGTAGTGGGCCCAAGGCTGGTTGTCATGGTCTTAAACACCACACAACCTAACTAATTCACACAGTTCTATATTTAGCCCTGCGAGGCTATGGTGATGAGAGTTCTATACCAAAGTAGCGTGTGTGTGTCATAGTCATAGTTATAGTCATAACTTCTGCACTGCTCAGAGAACATGTCTGCCTAGCCGCCTTTCTGCCTCTTTCCTGTTTCCTGTTCTCTTTCGGCCTGTTTCCTGTTCCCCTTTGGTGCCTATTTCCTGTTCTCCTTTGGTGTCTGTTTCTTCTTTACTTTGGTGCCTGTTTCCTGTTCCCTTTAGCACATGTTTCATGTTCCTCTTTGGCGTCTGTTTCCTGTTCCCTTTAGTACCTGCTTCCTGTTCCTCTTTGGTATCTGTTTCCTGTTCCCCTTTTGTTCCCTTATTTCCTGTTTCCTTTGGTGCCTGTTTTCTGTTCTTGTTGGCACGATTTCCTGTTTCCTTTGTTGCCTGTTTCCTGTTCCCGTTGGCACATGTTTTCCTGTTTCCTTTGGTGCCTGTTTCCTGTTCCCTTTGGTACATGTTTCCTGTTCCCCTTTAGTACTCTTTTTCCTGTTCCTCTTTGGTGCCTCTTTCCTGTTCCCCTTTTGTTCCCTTATTTCCTGTTTCCTTTAGTGCCTGTTTCCTGTTCCCGTTGGCACATGTTTTCCTGTTTCCTTTGGTGCCTGTTTCCTGTTCTCTTTGGGACACGTTTCCTGTTCCCCTTTGGCGTCTGTTTCCTGTTCCTTTTGGTGCTTGTTTCCTGTTCTTCTTTGGTGTCTGTTTCCTGTTCCCCTTTGGTGCCTGTTTCTTATTCCCAACAGCTGGCTGTTTCCTGTTCCCTTTGGCACATGTTTCCTGTTCCCCTTTGGTGCCTGCTTCCTGTTTCCTTTGGTGCCTGTTTCCTGTTCCCCTTTAGTACCTGTTTCCTGTTCCTCTTTGGTGCCTCTTTCCTGTTCCCCTTTTGTTCCCTTATTTCCTGTTTCCTTTGGTGCCTGTTTCCTGTTCCCGTTGGCACATGTTTCCTGTTTCCTTTGTTGCCTGTTTTCTTTGGTGCCTGTTTCCTGTTCTCTTTGGGACACGTTTCCTGTTCCCCTTTGGCGTCTGTTTCCTGTTCCTTTTGGTGCTTGTTTTCTGTTCTTCTTTGGTGTCTGTTTCCTGTTCCCCTTTGGTGCCTGTTTCTTATTCCCAACAGGTGGCTGTTTCCTGTTCCCTTTGGCACATGTTTCCTGTTCCCCTTTGGTGCCTGTTTCCTGTTTCCTTTGGTGCCTGTTTCCTGTTCCTCTTTGGTGTCTGTTTCCTGTTCCCCTTTGGTGCCTGTGTCTTATTCCCCTTTGGTGGCTATTTCCTGTTCCCTTTGACACATGTTTCCTGTTCCCCTTTGGCATCTGCATCCTGTTTCCTTTGGTGCCTGTTTCCTGTTCCTTTGGTACCTGTTTCCTGTTCCTCTTTGGTGTCTGTTTCCTGTTCCCCTTTGGTGCCTCTTTCCTGTTCCCCTTTGGTGCATGTTTCCTGTTTCCTTTGGTGCCTGTTTCCTGTTCCCTTTGGTACCTGTTTCCTGTTCCTCTTTGGTGTCTGTTTCCTGTTCCCCTTTGTTGCCTCTTTCCTGTTCCCCTTTGGTGCATGTTTCCTGTTTCCTTTGGTGGCTGTTTCCTGTTCCCGTTGGCACATGTTTTCCTGTTTCCTTTGGTGCCTGTTTCCTGTTCCCTTTGGCACATGTTTACTGTTGCCCTTTAGTACCTGTTTCCTGTTCTTCTTTGGTGCCTCTTTCCTGTTCCCCTTTTGTTCCCTTATTTCCTGTTTCCTTTGGTGCCTGTTTTCTGTTCCCGTTGGCACATGTTTTCCTGTTTCCTTTGTTGCCTGTTTTCTTTGGTGCCTGTTTCCTGTTCTCTTTGGGACACCATGTTTGGGACACGTTTCCTGTTTTGTCGTCTGTTTCCTGTTCCTTTTGGTGCTTATTTCCTGTTCTTCTTTGGTGTCTGTTTCCTGTTCCCCTTTGGTGCCTGTTTCTTATTCCCAACAGGTGGCTGTTTCCTGTTCCCTTTGGCACATGTTTCCTGTTCCCCTTTGGTGCCTGTTTCCTGTTTCCTTTGGTGCCTGTTTCCTGTTCCCCTTTGGTGCCTGTGTCTTATTCCCTTTTGGTGGCTATTTCCTGTTCCCTTTGACACATGTTTCCTGTTCCCCTTTGGCATCTGTATCATGTTCCCTTTGATGCTTATATCATGTTCCTTTTGGTGCCTGTTTCCTGTTCCCCTTTGGTGCCTCTTTCCTGTTCCCCTTTGGTGCATGTTTCCTGTTCCCTTTGGTACATGTTTCCTGTTCCCCTTTAGTACCTGTTTCCTGTTCCTCTTTGGTGCCTCTTTCCTGTTCCCCTTTTGTTCCCTTATTTCCTGTTTCCTTTGGTGCCTGTTTCCTGTTCCCGTTGGCACATGTTTTCCTGTTTCCTTTGTTGCCTGTTTTCTTTGGTGCCTGTTTCCTGTTCCCTTTGGCACATGTTTTCCTGTTTCCTTTGTTGCCTGTTTTCTTTGGGACACGTTTCCTGTTCCCCTTTGGCGTCTGTTTCCTGTTCCTTTTGGTGCTTGTTTCCTGTTCTTCTTTGGTGTCTGTTTCCTGTTCCCCTTTGGTGCCTGTTTCTTATTCCCAACAGGTGGCTGTTTCCTGTTCCCTTTGGCACATGTTTCCTGTTCCACTTTGGTGCCTGCTTCCTGTTTCCTTTGGTGCCTGTTTCCTGTTCCCCTTTAGTACCTGTTTCCTGTTCCTCTTTGGTGCCTCTTTCCTGTTCCCCTTTTGTTCCCTTATTTCCTGTTTCCTTTGGTGCCTTTTTCCTGTTCCCGTTGGCACATGTTTTCCTGTTTCCTTTGTTGCCTGTTTTCTTTGGTGCCTGTTTCCTGTTCTCTTTGGGACACGTTTCCTGTTCCCCTTTGGCGTCTGTTTCCTGTTCCTTTTGGTGCTTGTTTCCTGTTCTTCTTTGGTGTCTGTTTCCTGTTCCCCTTTGGTGCCTGTTTCTTATTCCCAACAGGTGGCTGTTTCCTGTTCCCTTTGGCACATGTTTCCTGTTCCCCTTTGGTGCCTGTTTCCTGTTTCCTTTGGTGCCTGTTTCCTGTTCCTCTTTGGTGTCTGTTTCCTGTTTCCCTTTGGTGCCTGTGTCTTATTCCCCTTTGGTGGCTATTTCCTGTTCCCTTTGACACATGTTTCCTGTTCCCCTTTGGCATCTGCATCCTGTTTCCTTTGGTGCCTGTTTCCTGTTCCCTTTGGTACCTGTTTCCTGTTCCTCTTTGGTGTCTGTTTCCTGTTCCCCTTTGGTGCCTCTTTCCTGTTCCCCTTTGGTGCATGTTTCCTGTTTCCTTTGGTGCCTGTTTCCTGTTCCCTTTGGTACCTGTTTCCTGTTCCTCTTTGGTGTCTGTTTCCTGTTCCCCTTTGTTGCCTCTTTCCTGTTCCCCTTTGGTGCATGTTTCCTGTTTCCTTTGGTGGCTGTTTCCTGTTCCCGTTGGCACATGTTTTCCTGTTTCCTTTGGTGCCTGTTTCCTGTTCCCTTTGGCACATGTTTCCTGTTGCCCTTTAGTACCTGTTTCCTGTTCTTCTTTGGTGCCTCTTTCCTGTTCCCCTTTTGTTCCCTTATTTCCTGTTTCCTTTGGTGCCTGTTTTCTGTTCCCGTTGGCACATGTTTTCCTGTTTCCTTTGTTGCCTGTTTTCTTTGGTGCCTGTTTCCTGTTCTCTTTGGGACACGTTTCCTGTTCGCTTTTGTCGTCTGTTTCCTGTTCCTTTTGGTGCTTATTTCCTGTTCTTCTTTGGTGTCTGTTTCCTGTTCCCCTTTGGTGCCTGTTTCTTATTCCCAACAGGTGGCTGTTTCCTGTTCCCTTTGGCACATGTTTCCTGTTCCCCTTTGGTGCCTGTTTCTTATTCCCAACAGGTGGCTGTTTCCTGTTCCCTTTGGCACATGTTTCCTGTTCCCCTTTGGTGCATGTTTCCTGTTTCCTTTGGTGCCTGTTTCCTGTTCCCCTTTGGTGCCTGTGTCCTATTCCCATTTGGTGGCTATTTCCTGTTCCCTTTGACACATGTTTCCTGTTCCCCTTTGGCATCTGTATCATGTTCCCTTTGATGCTTATATCATGTTCCTTTTGGTGCCTCTTTCCTGTTCCCCACTGGTTACCTTTTCCTGTTCCCTTTCTGCCTTTTTCCTGTTCCCCTTTTGTGCCTGTATACTGTTTCCTTTGGTGCCTGTTTCCTGTTCCCTTTGGCGCATGTTTCCTGTTCCCCTTTGGCGTCTATTTCCTGTTCCCCTTTGGTGCCTGTATCATGTTCCCTTTGGTGTCTGTTTACTGTTCCCTTTATGCCTGTTTCCTGTTCCCCTTTGGTGCCTGTTTTCTGTTCCCCTTTGGTGCCTGTTTCTTATTCCCCTTTGGGCCATGTTTCCTGTTGCCCTTTAGCACCTGTTTCCTATTTCCTTTGGTGCATGTTTCCTGTTCCCTTTGGTGCCTGTTTCCAGTTCCCTTTGGGGCCTGTTTCAGGTTCCCTTTGGTACCTGTTTCCTGTTCCCTTTATGCCTGTTTCCTGTTCCCCTTTGGAGCCTGTTTCCTGTTCCCCTTTGGTGCCTGTTTCTTATTCCCCTTTGGACCATGTTTCCTGTTCTCCTTTGGTGCCTGTTTCCTGTTCCCCTTTGGTGCCTGTTTCCTATTTCCTTTGGTGCCTGTTTCCTGTTCCCTTTGGGGCCTGTTTCCTGTCCCCTTTGGTGGCTGTTTCCTGTTCTTCTTGGGGCCTGTTTCCTGATCCCCTTTGGTGCCTGTTTCCTATTTCCTTTGGTGCCTGTTTCCTGTTCCCTTTGGGGCCTGTTTCCTGTCCCCTTTGGTGGCTGTTTCCTGTTCTCCTTTGGTGCCTGTTTCCTGTTCCCCTTTGGTGCCTGTTTCCTATTTCCTTTGGTGCCTGTTTCCTGTTCCCTTTGGGGCCTGTTTCCTGTCCCCTTTGGTGGCTGTTTCCTGTTCTCCTTTGGTGCCTGTTTCCTGTTCCCCTTTGGTGCCTGTTTCCTATTTCCTTTGGTGCCTGTTTCCTGTTCCCTTTGGGGCCTGTTTCCTGTCCCCTTTGGTGGCTGTTTCCTGTTCTTCTTGGGGCCTGTTTCCTGATCCCTTTGGGGCCTTTTTCCTGTCCCCTTTGGTGGCTGTTTCCTGTTCCCTGTTCCCTTTGGTGCCTGTTTCCGGTTCCCTTTGGGGCCTGTTTCAGGTTCCCTTTGGTGCCTGTTTCCTGTTCCCTTTGGGGCCTGTTTCCTGTTCCCCTTTGGGGCCTGTTTCTTATTCCCCTTTGGGCCATGTTTCCTGTTGCCCTTTAGTACCTGTTTCCTATTTCCTTTGGTGCATGTTTCCTGTTCCCTTTGGTGCCTGTTTCCGGTTCCCTTTGGGGCCTGTTTCAGGTTCCCTTTGGTGCCTGTTTCTTATTCCCCTTTGGACCATGTTTCCTGTTCTCCTTTGGTGCCTGTTTCCTGTTCCCCTTTGGTGCCTGTTTCCTATTTCCTTTGGTGCCTGTTTCCTGTTCCCTTTGGGGCCTGTTTCCTGTCCCCTTTGGTGGCTGTTTCCTGTTCTTCTTGGGGCCTGTTTCCTGATCCCTTTGGGGCCTGTTTCCTGTCCCCTTTGGTGGCTGTTTCCTGTTCCCTGTTCCCTTTGGTGCCTGTTTCCGGTTCCCTTTGGGGCCTGTTTCAGGTTCCCTTTGGTGCCTGTTTCCTGTTCCCTTTGGGGCCTGTTTCCTGTTCCCCTTTGGGGCCTGTTTCCTGTTCTTCTTGGGGCCTGTTTCCTGATCCCTTTGGGGCCTGTTTCCTGTCCCCTTTGGTGGCTGTTTCCTGTTCCTCTTGGGGCCTTTTTCCTGTTCCCTTAGAGGGCCTGTTCTCTTTTCCCTCTGGGGAATAATGGTATTGAACTCAGCTGTACTTTGGGCACACTTATGCCTGTCATGGCGGTGAGGTGTATAATGTCCAATTAGTCTGACAGAAATAGCAGAGCAAATAAATCATGTTCTTTGCAACTGTAGAGAGGACAGAACCGAGGCGGGACGCATGGTGGAGAGAGACTGTGGCCCAAATGGCACCCTATTTCCTATATAGCGCACTAGTTTTGACCAGAGCCCTATTCAAAAGTAGTGAACTATATAGGGAATAGGGCGCCGTGTAGGACGCAACCAGAGAGAGTCTGTCAGGTGGACTGAACCAAATTACCCCTCCAACGGGGGACGCAAGGCTCCCACGGACCATGTGCTTCATTAATATTCATATTTCAGGGAGCGAGAGAGAAAGTGCACTCAACACACTTTTCCTCCGTATACTGTGGCTTTACCATTATCACTGACACCAGCAGCTTGGTTCAACATAACCCATGCTGCTGCGGGCTGGATCTGAACGCCCGAGGCTTGCTAATGAACGTCACCTAGTCACAGGTACTTTTCCATGGGAGTCATGACCATGTTGGGTTCACTGAGTGAGAGTAGGGCAGTTCGTTATTCATGACCATGTTAGTCTCACTGTGTGAGAGTAAGGCAGTTCGTTATTCATGACCATGTTAGTCTCGCTGTATAGTAGGGCAGTTCCATATTCATGACCATGCTGGTCTCACTGTATAGTAGGGTAGTTCCATATTCATGACCATGCTGGTCTCACTGTGTAGTAGGGCAGTTCCATATTCATGACCATGCTGGTCTCACTGTATAGTAGGGTAGTTCCATATTCATGACCATGCTGGTCTCACTGTGTAGTAGGGCAGTTCCATATTCATGACCATGCTGGTCTCACTGTATAGTAGGGTAGTTCCATATTCATGACCATGCTGGTCTCACTGTGTAGTAGGGCAGTTCCATATTCATGACCATGCTGGTCTCACTGTATAGTAGGGTAGTTCCATATTCATGACCATGCTGGTCTCACTGTGTAGTAGGGCAGTTCCATATTCATGACCATGCTAGTCTCACTGTATAGTAGGGTAGTTCCATATTCATGACCATGCTGGTCTCACTGTATAGTAGGGTAGTTCCATATTCATGACCATGCTGGTCTCACTGTGTAGTAGGGCAGTTCCATATTCATGACCATGCTGGTCTCACTGTGTAGTAGGGTAGTTCCATATTCATGACCATGCTGGTCTCACTGTGTAGTAGGGTAGTTCCATATTCATGACCATGCTGGTCTCACTGTGTAGTAGGGCAGTTCCATATTCATGACCATGCTGGTCTCACTGTGTAGTAGGGTAGTTCCATATTCATGACCATGCTGGTCTCACTGTGTAGTAGGGTAGTTCCATATTCATGACCATGCTGGTCTCACTGTGTAGTAGGGTAGTTCCATATTCATGACCATGCTGGTCTCACTGTGTAGTAGGGTAGTTCCATATTCATGACCATGCTGGTCTCACTGTGTAGTAGGGTAGTTCCATATTCATGACCATGCTGGTCTCACTGTATAGTAGGGTAGTTCCATATTCATGACCATGCTGGTCTCACTGTGTAGTAGGGCAGTTCCATATTCATGACCATGCTGGTCTCACTGTGTAGTAGGGTAGTTCCATATTCATGACCATGCTGGTCTCACTGTGTAGTAGGGTAGTTCCATATTCATGACCATGCTGGTCTCACTGTGTAGTAGGGTAGTTCCATATTCATGACCATGCTGGTCTCACTGTGTAGTAGGGTAGTTCCATATTCATGACCATGCTGGTCTCACTGTGTAGTAGGGTAGTTCCATATTCATGACCATGCTGGTCTCACTGTGTAGTAGGGCAGTTCCATATTCATGACCATGCTGGTCTCACTGTGTAGTAGGGTAGTTCCATATTCATGACCATGCTGGTCTCACTGTGTAGTAGGGTAGTTCCATATTCATGACCATGCTGGTCTCACTGTGTAGTAGGGTAGTTCCATATTCATGACCATGCTGGTCTCACTGTGTAGTAGGGTAGTTCCATATTCATGACCATGCTGGTCTCACTGTGTAGTAGGGTAGTTCCATATTCATGAGAAATCTTCTGCTTTTGAACTTAACCTAGATCCTCCTTCCTGTTTGGGTAAGGTATGGTTTTAAAATAATAGACATGATAAGAATCCTCATGAAGAGTTAATCACTGTCTGCTACGATATCAGGTCTTCTAAAAATATATATTTTATATTTGTATTATTTATTTTTATACAAAAATGTTTTTGTTTTACCCAATTTCGGGGTATCCAATTAGTAGCTACAGTCTTGTCTCATCACTGCAACTCCCCTACGGACTCGGGGGTCGAGAGCTGTGCGTCTGTCCGAAACACAACCCAGCCAAGCCGCGCTGCTTCTTGACACAACGCCTGCTTAACCCGGAAGCAAGCCGCAACATTGGGTCAGAGGAAACACTGCACACCTGACGACCAAAAATAAAAGGCTGTAGTTCGATAGGACAGGAAGAGACAGGTGGAGCTGAGGTACTATGAGACAGGAAGAGACAGGTGGAGCTGGGGTACTATGAGACAGGAGGAGACAGGTGGAGCTGGGGTACTATGAGACAGGAAGAGACAGGTGGAGCTGGGGTACTATGAGACAGGAGGAGACAGGTGGAGCTGGGGTACTATGAGACAGGAAGAGACAGGTGGAGCTGGGGTACTATGAGACAGGGAGAGACAGGTGGAGCTGAGGTACTATGAGACAGGAAGAGACAGGTGTAGCTGGGGTACTATGAGACAGGGAGAGACAGGTGGAGCTGAGGTACTATGAGACAGGAAGAGACAGGTGTAGCTGGGGTACTATGAGACAGGAGGAGACAGGTGGAGCTGGGGTACTATGAGACAGGAAGAGACAGGTGGAGCTGAGGTACTATGAGACAGGAAGAGACAGGTGTAGCTGGGGTACTATGAGACAGGAGGAGACAGGTGGAGCTGGGGTACTATGAGACAGGGAGAGACAGGTGGAGCTGGGGTACTATGAGACAGGAGGAGACAGGTGTAGCTGGGGTACCATGAGACAGGGAGAGACAGGTGGAGCTGGGGTACTATGAGACAGGAGGAGACAGGTGGAGCTGGGGTACTAGGAGACAGGGAGAGACAGGTGGAGCTGGGGTACTATGAGACAGGAGGAGACAGGTGGAGCTGGGGTACTAGGAGACAGGGAGAGACAGGTGGAGCTGGGGTACTATGAGACAGGAGGAGACAGGTGGAGCTGGGGTACTATGAGACAGGTGGAGCTGCAGTTTGACAGGACAGAGCAATGGGTCTATGGAGTCTCCAGCGAAGTGGATCATCTTCACAGCAGGGCTGTTCTCCTTCACAGCAGGGCTGTTCTCCTTCACAGCAGGGCTGTTCTCCTTCACAGGAGTTATTGAGCTGTGAGTTCCCTGGCCTCATCCCCGTGACACACACACACAGACACACACACACAGGCACGCTCCCACAGACAGACAGACATACACACGCGCAAAACACCAGGCCGTTCTAGTACGGAATATAACCACTCTGAATGAACGCCTAAATTTAACCCATACCTGAACCACTCTGGATGAACGCTTAAACTTAGCCCGTACCTTAACCACCCTGAATGAACGCCTAAACTTATCGGTCAAGTTGTTTCTGTTTCAACCCTGTCCCAAACCTTAAGCCTTAAAGTTGTGATCTACCGGTCGCCCCAGACCCAAACCTTGAGCCTTAACCCAGGCTCAAACCTTAAGCCTTAAAGCTGAGATCTACCGGTCGCCCCAGGCCCAAACCTTAACCCTTAAAGTTGTGATCTACCGGTCGCCCGAGACCCAAACCTTGAGCCTTAACCCAGGCTCAAACCTTAAGCCTTAAAGCTGAGATCTACCGGTCGCCCCGGACCCAAACCTTGAGTCTTAACCCAGGCCCAAACCTTGAGCCTTAAAGCTGAGATCTACCGGTGGCCCCAGACCCAAACCTTGAGCCTTAAAGCTGAGATCTACCGGTGGCCCCAGACCCAAACCTTAAGCCTTAAAGCTGAGATCTACCGGTGGCCCCAGACCCAAACCTTAAGCCTTAAAGCTGAGATCTACCGGTCGCCCCAGACCCAAACCTTGAGCCTTAACCCAGGCTCAAACCTTAAGCCTTGAAGCTGAGATCTACCGGTCGCCCCAGGCCCAAACCTTAAGCCTTAAAGCTGAGATCTACTGGTCGCCCCGGACCCAAACCTTAAGCCTTAACCCAGGCTCAAACCTTAAGCCTTAAAGCTGAGATCTACCGGTGGCCCCAGGGACACGTCTTATTGTGTTTGTTTATCAAACGGGAGGAGAGGAGCATCCAGTGTTGTGGCAAAAACATCTCTGTGGTTCTATCGCGCTTTGCAACGAAGTGCAGCAAAAATGTGCAAAATAGTGTCGGTTGTTTGAAGTACCAGCTTTAAGGCTTAAGGTTTGGGCCTGGGGCGACCGGTAGATCTCAGCTTTAAGGCTCAAGGTTTGGGCCTGCGTTAAGGCTTAAGGTTTGGGTCTGGGGCGACCGGTAGATCTCAGCTTTAAGGCTTAAGGTTTGAGCCTGGGTTAAGGCTCAAGGTTTGGGTCCGGGGCGACCGGTAGATCTCAGCTTTAAGGCTTAAGGTTTGAGCCTGGGTTAAGGCTCAAGGTTTGGGTCTCGGGCGACCGGTAGATCACAACTTTAAGGGTTAAGGTTTGGGCCTGGGGCGACCGGTAGATCTCAGCTTTAAGGCTTAAGGTTTGGGCCTGGGGCGACCGGTAGATCTCAGCTTTAAGGCTTAAGGTTTGGGCCTGGGGCGACCGGTAGATCTCAGCTTTAAGGCTCAAGTTTTGGGCCTGCGTTAAGGCTTAAGGTTTGGGTCTGGGGCGACCGCTAGATCTCAGCTTTAAGGCTTAAGGTTTGAGCCTGGGTTAAGGCTCAAGGTTTGGGTCCGGGGCGACCGGTAGATCTCAGCTTTAAGGCTTAAGGTTTGAGCCTGGGTTAAGGCTCAAGGTTTGGGTCCGGGGCGACCGGTAGATCTCAGCTTTAAGGCTTAAGGTTTGAGCCTGGGTTAAGGCTCAAGGTTTGGGTCTGGGGCCGACCGGTAGATCTCAGCTTTAAGGGTAAAGGTTTGAGCCTGGGCTAAGGCTCAAGGTTTGGGTCTGGGCCGACCGGTAGATCTCAGCTTTAAGGCTTAAGGTTTGAGCCTGCGATAAGGCTCAAGGTTTGGGTCGGGGGCCGACCGGTAGATCACAACTTTAAGGGTTAAGGTTTGGGTCTGGGGCGACCGGTAGATCTCAGCTTTAAGGCTTAAGGTTTGAGCCTGGGTTAAGGCTCAAGGTTTGGGTCTGGGGCGACCGGTAGATCACAACTTTAAGGGTTAAGGTTTGGGACAGTGTTGAAACAGAAACAACTTGACCGATAAGTTTAGGCGTTCATTCAGGGTGGTTAAGGTACGGGCTAAGTTTAAGCGTTCATCCAGAGTGGTTCAGACGTGGCGGTTTCATCGCAACGGTTTCCCGACGGTAACCACTCGGATCGAATGCCTGAACTTGACTGACAGCTAACATCCGTCAAAATATTTTGTCATTAATACGGCGACACAGTGTTTAATCTGCAGGCAACACCACAAACCGCCCCCACAGTGCATAATTATTACCGCCCCACAGGACATATCTCTGTTGATGCAGTTATGCACAGGGACTGCATTTTCTTTGGTGATAGAGTTGACACACACACACACACATACTTCAAAGAATGCTTCAATAACATCGTAGCCTCGTCGTGAACCAGGTTTTCCTAAAACGGGAAGACTGGGGAATTTCCCTGGCAGAAATCAGTCAAAGAGGGGGGTGTCGGAAGCCGGTGTAAATCAGTGACGCCTCGCAACGCGTCAAACCAATCAAATGCCTTGTTGGGCGGAGCTGGAAAGGCTTAGAGCCGTTGGAACAGCTGTACATGAGGACAGTTTATTTTCTCAAATTATTTTTAGACTGTTTGCAGCACGCTGGTTTTCAAATCTTTTCTCTGTTATTTTGAGATGAGCTCAAGCCAAGGCAAGAGCGGAGGAATTGTCTACAATGCTAGACGTAGCAATGATACTGCAATGACGTTTCTGAAGTGATATTTGGCTGTAAAGGCTAGCATGAGGGACAAGATGTAGTTAGCCACAATGAGGTTCGTTTTGAGCTACCTCAATATACTGTAACTAACTAGCTAGCTGCTACTTAAAATTTCTCCCACAGTTATAAAGCCAACAAGATGTGATTAATAAAAACAGTATTTTATTGACGTTTATCCAGGGTCAGTGACATAGAGAGCAACCATGTATCTATGGGAACAACTGCAATCAGAACCACAGATTTGTACTCAGGGATTTGATCCAGCAACCTTTCAGGTTACTGGCCCAACACTCTAACCACTAGGCTACCTGCCACCGTTAATCAACAACTCTCTACAACAACAACAACTCTCTTCAACAACAACAACAACAACAACAACTCTACAACAACAACAGCAACTCTCTTCAACAACATCAACAACTCTCTTCAACAACAACAACAACTCTATACAACAACAACAACAACTCTCTTCAACAACATCAACAACTATCTACAACAACAACAACAACAACTCTCTTCAACAACATCAACAACAACTCTCTACAACAACAACTCTCTTCAACAAAAACAACAGCTCTATACAACAACAACAACAACAACAACTCTATACAACAACAACAACAACTCTCTACAACAACAACAACTCTCTTCAACAACAACAACTCTCTACAACAACAACAGCAACTCTCTTCAACAACATCAACAACTCTCTTCAACAACAACAACAACTCTATACAACAACAACAACAACAACAACTCTCTCCAACAACATCAACAACTATCTACAACAACAACAACAACAACTCTCTTCAACAACATCAACAACAACTCTCTACAACAACAACTCTCTTCAACAACAACAACAACTCTATACAACAACAACAACAACAACTCTATACAACAACAACAACAACTCTCTTCAACAACAACAACTCTCTACAACAACAACAACTCTCTTCAACAACAACAACAACAACAACTCTCTACAACAACATTCACAACTCTCTTCAACAACAACAACAACAACTCTATACAACAACATCAACAACTCTCTTCAACAACAACAACAACTATCTACAACAACAACAACTCTCTACAACAACAACTCTCCTCAACAACAACTCTCTTCAACAACAACAACTCTCTACAACAACAACAACAACTCTCTACAACAACAACAACAACAACTCTCTTCAACAACAACAACAACTCTCTACAACAACAACAACAACAACTCTCTACAACAGCAACTCTATACAACAACAACAACAACTCTCTACAACAACAACAACAACACTCCTCAACAACAACTCTCTTCAACAACAACAACAACTCTCTACAACAACAACAACTCTCTACAACAACAACAACTCTCTTCAACAACAACAACTCTCTACAACAACAACAACAACTCTCTACAACAACAACAACAACTCTCTACAACAACAACAACAACAACAACTCTCTTCAACAACAACAACTCTATACAACAACAACAACTCTCTACAACAACAACAACTCTCCTAAACAACAACTCTCTACAACAACAACAACAACTCTCCTCAACAACACAAACTCTCTACAACAACAACAACAACTCTCTTCAACAACAACAACAACTGTCTTCAACAACAACAACAACTCTCTACAACAACAACAACTATCTACAACAACAACAACAACTCTCTTCAACAACAACAACAACTCTCTACAACAACAACAACAACTCTCTTCAACAACAACAACAACTCTCTACAACAACAACAACAACTCTCTACAACAACAACAACTATCTACAACAACAAAAACAACTCTCTTCAACAACAACAACAACACTCTACAACAACAACAACAACTCTCTACAACAACAACAACTCTCTACAACGACATCAACAACTCTCTTCAACAACAACAACAACTTTATACAACAACAACAACAACAACAACTATCTACAACAACAACAACAACTATCTTCAACAACAACAACTCTCTACAACAACAACAACAACAACTCTCTACAACGACATCAACAACTCTCTTCAACAACAACAACTCTCTTCAACAACAACAACAACTCTCTTCACCAACAACAACAACTCACTTCAACAACAACAACAACTCTCTACAACAACAACAACAACAACAACTATCTACAACAACAACAACTCTCTTCAACAACAACAACAACTCTCTTCAACAACAACAACTCTCTACAACAACAACAACAACAACAACTATCTACAACAACAACAACAACTCTCTTCAAAAACAACAACAACTCTCTACAACAACAATTCTCTACAATGACAACAACTCTCTTCAACAACAACAACTCTCTACAACAACAACAACAACTCTCTACAACAACAACAACAACAACTCTCTACAACAGCAACTCTATACAACAACAACAACAACTCTCTACAACAACAACAACACCTCAACAACAACTCTCTTCAACAACAACAACAACTCTCTACAACAACAACAACTCTCTTCAACAACAACAACAACTCTCTACAACAACAACAACAACTATCTACAACAACAACAACAACTCTCTTCAACAACAACAACAACTCTCTACAACAACAACAACAACTCTCTACAACAACAACAACTCTCTACAACGACATCAACAACTCTCTTCAACAACAACAACAACTCTCTACAACAACAACAACAACAACTCTACAACAACAACAACAACAACAACTATCTTCAACAACAACAACAACTCTCTACAACAACAACAACAACTCTCTACAACGACATCAACAACTCTCTTCAACAACAACAACAACTCTCTACAACAACAACAACAACAACTATCTACAACAACAACAACAACAACTCTCTTCAACAACAACAACAACTCTCTTCAACAACAACAACAACTCTCTACAACAACAACAACTCTCTACAACAACAACAACTCTCTTCAACAACAACAACAACTCTCTACAACAACAACAACAACTATCTACAACAACAACAACAACTCTCTTCAACAACAACAACAACTCTCTTCAACAACAACAACAACTCTCTACAACAACAACAACAACAACTCTCTACAACGACATCAACAACTCTCTTCAATAACAACAACTCTCTTCAACAACAACAACAACTCTCTACAACAACAACAACAACAACAACTATCTACAACAACAACAACAACTCACTTCAACAACAACAACAACTCTCTTCAACAACAACAACAACTCACTTCAACAACAACAACAACTCTCTACAACAACAACAACAACAACAACTATCTACAACAACAACAACTCTCTTCAACAACAACAACAACTCTCTTCAACAACAACAACAACTCTCTACAACAACAACAACAACAACAACTATCTACAACAACAACAACAACTCTCTTCAAAAACAACAACAACTCTCTACAACAACAACTCTCTACAATGACAACAACTCTCTTCAACAACAACAACTCTCTACAACAACAACAACAACTCTCTACAACAACAACAACAACTCTCTTCAACAACAACAACAACTCTCTACAACAACAACAACAACAACTCTCTACAACAGCAACTCTATACAACAACAACAACAACTCTCTACAACAACAACAACACTCCTCAACAACAACTCTCTTCAACAACAACAACAACTCTCTACAACAACAACAACTCTCTTCAACAACAACAACAACTCTCTACAACAACAACAACAACTATCTACAACAACAACAACAACTCTCTTCAACAACAACAACAACTCTCTACAACAACAACAACAACTCTCTACAACAACAACAACAACAACTCTCTACAACAACAACAACAACTCTCTACAACGACATCAACAACTCTCTTCAACAACAACAACAACTCTCTACAACAACAACAACAACAACAACTATCTACAACAACAACAACAACTATCTTCAACAACAACAACAACTCTCTACAACAACAACAACAACTCTCTACAACGACATCAACAACTCACTTCAACAACAACAACAACTCTCTACAACAACAACAACAACAACAACTATCTACAACAACAACAACTCTCTTCAACAACAACAACAACTCTCTTCAACAACAACAACAACTCTCTACAACAACAACAACAACAACAACTATCTACAACAACAACAACAACTCTCTTCAAAAACAACAACAACTCTCTACAACAACAACTCTCTACAATGACAACAACTCTCTTCAACAACAACAACTCTCTACAACAACAACAACAACTCTCTACAACAACAACAACAACTCTCTTCAACAACAACAACAACTCTCTACAACAACAACAACAACTCTCTACAACAGCAACTCTATACAACAACAACAACAACTCTCTACAACAACAACAACACTCCTCAACAACAACTCTCTTCAACAACAACAACAACTCTCTACAACAACAACAACTCTCTTCAACAACAACAACAACTCTCTACAACAACAACAACAACTATCTACAACAACAACAACAACTCTCTTCAACAACAACAACAACTCTCTACAACAACAACAACAACTCTCTACAACAACAACAACAACTCTCTACAACAACAACAACAACTCTCTACAACGACATCAACAACTCTCTTCAACAACAACAACAACTCTCTACAACAACAACAACAACAACAACTATCTACAACAACAACAACAACAACTATCTTCAACAACAACAACAACTCTCTACAACAACAACAACAACTCTCTACAACGACATCAACAACTCTCTTCAACAACAACAACAACTCTCTACAACAACAACAACAACAACTATCTACAACAACAACAACAACAACTCTCTTCAACAACAACAACAACTCTCTTCAACAACAACAACAACTCTCTACAACAACAACACCTCTCTACAACAACAACAACTCTCTTCAACAACAACAACAACTCTCTACAACAACAACAACAACTATCTACAACAACAACAACAACTCTCTTCAACAACAACAACAACTCTCTTCAACAACAACAACAACTCTCTACAACAACAACAACTATCTACAACAACAACAACAACTCTCTTCAAAAACAACAACAACTCTCTACAACAACAACTCTCTACAATGACAACAACAACTCTCTACAACAACAACAACAACTCTCTTCAACAACAACAACAACTCACTACAACAACAACAACAACTCTCTACAACAACAACAACAACTCTCTGGAACAACAACAACTCTTTACAACAACAACAACTATCTACAACAACAACAACAACAACAACAACAACTATCTACAACAACAACAACAACAACTCTCTTCAACAACAACTCTCTACAACAACAACAACAACAACAACAACTCTCTACAACAACAACAACAACTCTCTGGAACAACAACAACTCTCAACAACAACAACAACTCTCTTCAACAACAACAACAACAACAACTATCTACAACAACAACAACAACAACTCTCTTCAACAAGAACAACTCTCTACAACAACAACAACTCTCTTCAACAACAACAACAACTCTCTACAACAACAACAACAACAACTCTCTTCAACAACAACAACAACTCTCTACAACAACAACAACTCTCTACAACGACAAACAACAACAACTTCCTGGATGGAAAACAGTGACGCACGTAACACCCAGCTGGGCGTGTGTGGGGGAGGGTTCTTGAAATGTAACATCCAATCAAAATCTTGCCTCTGGGAGCCAGCGGATAATTCGAAACTTTTTTTGCAATACGCAATTCTCCAGACCTCCAAAGGGAGGCGTAACAACAACGTGATTTTGGAGGTATGGCAACCGGAGACTAACAGCCATCGTAACAATGCAAATACATCTAGGTGAATACTATAGCATGTCTCACACACATCAATTCACCACAACCAAGTGCACTGAGCACAGGAATTCTGACATATTGTGACTGACTTCAATATACAAGAGGCGCCCAGTTTGAAAGCTTTGCATAAAATTCCTTAAACCGACTTAACATTCTGTAGCCACATCTATTCCTACACCCCCAGCTGATGTTACTGAAATCTCCCCAATACTCTGACAAGAGACTGGTGGCTAAGAGGAGCGAGAGAGAGAGAGAGAGAGAGAGAGGGAGAGAGAGAGGGAGGGAGAGAAGAAGAGGAGCGAGAGAGAGAGAGGGAGGGAGAGAAGAAGAGGAGAGAGGTGTTGAGAAATGGCCCATTCTGAAGTCAATGAACCCAGAGCATGGAGATCAATATGTATCAGAAGGTGCTATGGGCTGTGACCCATTCTCTCTCTCCCTGCTCTCTCTCACTCTCTATCTGTCTTTTTCTGTCTTCTCTCTCTCCCTTCTCCCCCCACTGTCTCCCTCTCTTTCCTTCTCTCTCCATTCCCTCACACTGTCTCTCTCTCTCTCTCTCTCTCTCTCTCTCTCTCTCTCTCTCATCGCCCCACTCTCTCACCCTATCCCTCTCTCTCTCTCCATCCCCCCTTCCTCTCCACAGTGTTCAAACCCACATGTTTAACCCAGAGAGCTATAGCCTCAGGTCACACTAGACAGCTGCCGTTCCATTGTAGAGAAGTAACCAACCCTAGTCTTTAAATTAACTGGTCCACTGGACCAATCCGGGGATAAACTGACAGCCTTAAGAGTTATTATCATATGCCTGGCTGTCAGAGACGGGTATTAGATTATGAGGGATGGGAAAGAATAACCAATCAGCCTGCCGACAGGCCAGTTCGGGGTGCTGGTGGTGGAGAGAGAAAGGACGCACCCCAAATTGAACCCTGTTCCCTATATAGTGCACTATTGTTGATCAGGCTCAGGGTGCTATTTGGGACTCATCCATAAAGACGCTATATAGTACCATATACAGAGAAAAGGGACGGCAGCCGTAACAAATACAACTGATCACTGGGTGGAGAGAGATGGGGCATAGCAGCCGTTGTACTGTAACAAATACAACTGATCACTGGGTGGACAGAGATGGGGCATAGCAGCCGTTGTACTGTAACAAATACAACTGATCACTGGGTGGACAGAGAAGGGGAAGAGCAGCCGTTGGACCATTTCCTGTTGTTCCTGAGTCAAACTTTCTTACATTTGGCACACCATCCACAGTATCTTATCCAAAGTATCTCACCATCCACAGTACCTCACCATCCACAGTATCTCACCATCCACAGTATCTCACCACCCACAGTACCTCACCATCCACAGTATCTCACCACCCACAGTACCTCACCATCCACAGTATCTCACCATCCACAGTATCTCACCATCCACAGTATCTTTCCATCCACAGTATCTCACCATGCACAGTATCTCACCATGCACAGTATCTCTCCATCCATCCACAGTATCTCTCCATCCATCCACAGTATCTCTCCATCCATCCACAGTATCTCACTTGCACAGTATCTCTCCATCCACAGTATCTCTCCATCCATCCACAGTATCTCTCCATCCATCCACAGTATCTCACTTGCACAGTATCTCTCCATCCTCAGTATCGCTCCACTGTTGCAATGATCCCAGTGCATAATACAGACACCAGATACCAACACAGAGACACCAGACACCTAACACCAACACAGAGAAATCAAGCATCCACAGTATCTCTCCATCCATCCACAGTATCTCTCCCTCCACAGTAGCACACCATGCACAGTATCTCTCCATCCATCCACTGTATCTCTCCATCCACAGTCTCTCTCCGTCCACAGTATCTCAGCATCCACAGTATCTTTCCGTCCACAGTATCTCACCATCCACAGTATCTCTCCGTCCACAGTATCTCATCATCCACAGTATCTCTCCATCCACAGTATCTCTCCATCCACATTATCTCTCCATCCACAGTATCTCACCATCCACAGTATCTCTCCATCCACATTATCTCTCCATCCACAGTATCTCACCATCCACAGTATCTCTCCATCCACATTATCTCTCCATCCACATTATCTCTCCATCCACAGTATCTCTCCATCCACATTATCTCTCCATCCACATTATCTCTCCATCCACAGTATCTCTCCATCCACATTATCTCTCCATCCACAGTATCTCACCATCCACAGTATCTCTCCATCCACATTATCTCTCCATCCACATTATCTCTCCATCCACAGTATCTCTCCATCCACATTATCTCTCCATCCACATTATCTCTCCATCCACAGTATCTCTCCATCCACAGTATCTCTCCATCCACAGAGAAATAAAGCATCAGGGAGGGGGATAGCTACAGCAGCTAGCTAACAGAGGAACAGTTAAAAGACTGACTCATACCAAGCCAAACCAACCCACCTCCTATAGTGAATACCCTACAGGCTAGAAATATAAAGACAACACGTTTCCTTCCACTCAATGTGAACGACGACCGATCCATCAGTGTCCAGGCTGGTCATCAGAGGGTAATAGCTGTAGTATCTGTGGAGAACGTCCTCAGGGTACACTCTAT
>CM059794.1:41085630-41115630 GCA_030435695.1 Brachymystax lenok tsinlingensis | reverse complement strand
GCCTTATACCACCACCTCCCCTCCAACCTGCCCTATACCACCACCTCCCTCCAACCAGCCCTATACCACCAGCTCCCCCTCCAACCAGCCTTATACCACCACCCTCCCTCCAACCAGCCCTATACCACCACCTCCCCCAACCAGCCTTATACCACCACCTCCCCCAACCAGCCCTATACCACCACCTCCCCTCCAACCAGCCCTATACCACCACCTCCCTCCAACCAGCCCTATACCACCACCTCCCCTCCAACCAGCCCTATACCACCACCTCCCTCCAACCAGCCCTATACCACCACCTCCCCTCCAACCTGCCCTATACCACCACCTCCCCCCTCCAACCTGCCCTATATCACCACCTCCCCCTCTAACCAGCCTTATACCACCACCTCCCCCCTCCAACCTGCCCTATACGACCACCTCCCCTCCAACCAGCCCTATACCACCACCTCCCTCCAACCAGCCCTATACCACCACCCCCAACCAGCCCTATACCACCACCTCCTCCAACCAGCCCTATACCACCACCTCCCCCTCCAACCAGCCCTATACCACCACCTCCCTCCAACCAGCCCTATACCACCACCTCCCCTCCAACCAGCCCTATACCACCACCTCCCCCTCCAACCAGCCCTATACCACCACCTCCCCTCCAACCAGACTTATACCACCACCTCCCCCTCCAACCAGCCCTATACCACCACCTCCCCTCCAACCTGCCCTATACCACCACCTCCCCTCCAACCAGCCCTATACCACCACCTCCCCCTCCAACCAGCCTTATACCACCACCTCCCCTCCAACCAGCCTTATACTACCACCTCCCCTCCAACCAGCCCTATACCACCACCTCCCCCTCCAACCAGCCCTATACCACCACCTCCCCTCCAACCAGCCCTATCCAACCCCCTCGCGGTCCAACTAATCCCAAACCATCTCAATTGGGTTGAGGTTGGGTGATTGTGGAGGCCAGGTCATCTGATGGAGCACTCCATCACTCTCCTTGGTCAAATAGCCCTTACACAGCCTGGAGGTGTGTTTTGGGTCATTGTCCTGTTGAAAAACAATTTATACTCCCACTAAGCACAAACCAGATGAGATGGCGTATTGCTGCGGAATGCTGTGGTAGCCATGGGGGTTAAGTGTGCCTTGAATTCTAAATAAATCACTGAGTGTCACCAGCAAAGCACGGCAACACAATCACACCGCTTCCTCCATGCTTCACGGTGGGAACTACACATGCGGAGATCATCCGTTCACCTACTCTGCGTCTCACAAAGACACGGCAGTTGGAACAAAAAATCTAAAGTTTGGTCTCATCAGACCAAATTACAGATTTCCCTTGATCTAATGTCCATTGCTCGTGTTTCTTGGCGCAAGCAAGTCTCTTCTTTTTATTGGTGTCCTTTAGTAGTGGTTTCTTTGCAGCAATTCAACCATGAAGGCCTAATTAACGCAGTCTCCTCTGAACTGTTGATGTTGAGATGTGTCTCTTACTTGAACTTTGTGAAGCATTTATTTGGGCTGCAATCTGAGGTACTGGTAATTCTAATGAATTTATCCTCTGCAGCAGAGGTAACTCTGGGTCTTCCTTTCCTGTGGAGGTCCTCATGAGAGCCAGTTTCATCATAGTGCTTGATGGTTTTTGTAACTGCACTTGAAGAAACTTTCAAAGTTCTTGAAATGTTCCTCATTGACTGACCTTCATGTCTTAAATTTAGGATGGACTGTCATTTCTCTTTGCTTATTTGAGCTGTTCTTGCCATTATATGGACTTGGTATTTTACCAAATAGGGCTATCTTTTATATACCACCCCTACCTTTTCACAAAACAACCAATTGGCTCAAACGTATTAAGAAGGCAATAAACTTTTAACAAGGCACACCTGTTAATTGAAATGCATTCCAGGTGACTACCTCATGAAAACGGTTGAGAGAATGCAAAGTTGTCATCAAAAAGGGTGGCTACTTTGAAGAATCTCAAAGAAGAATCTCTATAATATATTATGATTTTTTAAACACTTTTTTTTTGTTACTACATGATTCCATATGTGTTATTTCATAGTGTTGATGTCTTTACTATTATTCTAGAAAATAGTAAAAATAAAGAAAAACCCTTGAATGAGCAGATGTGTCCAAACTTTTGACTGGTACTGTAAATAGGATGATAACTATGTTGGGAATATCACTATGTTGGGATCATCACTATGTTGGGATCATCACTATGTTGGGATCAGCACTATGTTGGGATCATCACTATGTTGGGAATATCACTATGTTGGGATCATCACTATGTTGGGATCATCACTATGTTGGGAATATCACTATGTTGGGATCATCACTATGTTGGGATCATCACTATGTTGGGATCATCACTATGTTGGGATCAGCACTATGTTGGGATCATCACTATGTTGGGATCAGCACTATGTTGGGATCATCACTATGTTGGGAATATCACTATGTTGGGAATATCACTATGTTGGGATCAGCACTATGTTGGGATCAGCACTATGTTGGGATCAGCACTATGTTGGGATCATCACTATGTTGGGATCATCACTATGTTGGGAATATCACTATGTTGGGATCAGCACTATGTTGGGATCAGCACTATGTTGGGATCATAACTATGTTGGGATCATCACTATGTTGGGATCATCACTATGTTGGGATCAGCACTATGTTGGGAATATCACTATGTTGGGATCATCACTATGTTGGGATCATCACTATGTTGGGATCATCACTATGTTGGGAACATCACTATGTTGGGATCATCACTATGTTGGGATCATCACTATGTTGGGAATATCACTATGTTGGGATCATCACTATGTTGGGATCATCACTATGTTGGGATCATCACTATGTTGGGATCAGCACTATGTTGGGATCATCACTATGTTGGGATCATCACTATGTTGGGAATAACACTATGTTGGGATCATCACTATGTTGGGATCAGCACTATGTTGGGATCAGCACTATGTTGGGATCATCACTATGTTGGGATCATCACTATGTTGGGATCAGCACTATGTTGGGAATATCACTATGTTGGGATCATCACTATGTTGGGATCATCACTATGTTGGGATCATCACTATGTTGGGAATATCACTATGTTGGGATCATCACTATGTTGGGATCATCACTATGTTGGGATCATCACTATGTTGGGAATATCACTATGTTGGGATCATCACTATGTTGGGATCATAACTATGTTGGGAATATCACTATGTTGGGATCATCACTATGTTGGGATCATCACTATGTTGGGATCAGCACTATATTGGGATCATCACTATGTTGGGATCATCACTATGTTGGGAATGTCACTATGTTGGGATCATCACTATGTTGGGATCATCACTATGTTGGGATCATCACTATGTTGGGATCATCACTATGTTGGGAATATCACTATGTTGGGATCATCACTATGTTGGGAATATCACTGTGTTGGGATCATCACTATGTTGGGATCATCACTATGTTGGGATCATCACTATGTTGGGAATATAACTATGTTGGGATCATCACTATGTTGGGATCATCACTATGTTGGGATCATCACTATGTTGGGATCATAACTATGTTGGGAATATCACTATGTTGGGATCAGCACTATGTTGGGATCATCACTATGTTGGGATCATCACTATGTTGGGAATATCACTATGTTGGGATCATCACTATGTTGGGATCATCACTATGTTGGGATCAGCACTATATTGGGATCATCACTATGTTGGGATCATCACTATGTTGGGAATATCACTATGTTGGGATCATCACTATGTTGGGAATATCACTATGTTGGGATCATCACTATGTTGGGAATATCACAATGTTGAGATCATCACTATGTTGGGATCATCACTATGTTGGGAATATCACTATGTTGGGGTCATCACTATGTTGGGATCATCATTATGTTGGGATCATCACTATGTTGGGATCAGCACTATGTTGGGATCATCACTATGTTGGGGATATCACTATGTTGGGATCATCACTATTTTGGGATCATCACTATGTTGGGATCATCACTATGTTGGGATCATCACTATGTTGGGATCATCACTATGTTGGGATCATCACTATATTGGGATCATCACTATGTTGGGATCATCACTATGTTGGGATCATCACTATGTTGGGATCATCACTATGTTGGGAATATCACTATGTTGGGATCATCACTATGTTGGGAATATCACTATGTTGGGATCATCACTATGTTGGGATCATCACTATGTTGGGAATATCACTATGTTGGGATCATCACTATGTTGGGATCATCACTATGTTGGGATCATCACTATGTTGGGATCATCACTATGTTGGGATCAGCACTATGTTGGGAATATCACTATGTTGGGATCATCACTATGTTGGGATCATCACTATGTTGGGATCATCACTATGTTGGGATCATCACTATGTTGGGATCATCACTATGTTGGGATCATCACTATGTTGGGATCATCACTATGTTGGGATCATCACTATGTTGGGATCATCACTATGTTGGGATCATCACTATGTTGGGATCATCACTATGTTGGGATCATCACTATGTTGGGATCATCACTATGTTGGGATCATCACTATGTTGGGATCATCACTATGTTGGGATCATCACTATGTTGGGAATCATCACTATGTTGGGATCATCACTATGTTGGGATCATCACTATGTTGGGATCATCACTATGTTGGGATCATCACTATGTTGGGATCATCACTATGTTGGGATCATCACTATGTTGGGATCATCACTATGTTGGGATCATCACTATGTTGGGATCATCACTATGTTGGGATCATCACTATGTTGGGATCATCACTATGTTGGGATCATCACTATGTTGGGATCATCACTATGTTGGGATCATCACTATGTTGGGATCATCACTATGTTGGGATCATCACTATGTTGGGATCATCACTATGTTGGGATCATCACTATGTTGGGATCATCACTATGTTGGGAATATCACTATGTTGGGATCATCACTATGTTGGGATCATCACTATGTTGGGATCATCACTATGTTGGGATCATCACTATGTTGGGATCATCACTATGTTGGGATCATCACTATGTTGGGATCATCACTATGTTGGGATCATCACTATGTTGGGATCATCACTATGTTGGGATCATCACTATGTTGGGATCATCACTATGTTGGGATCATCACTATGTTGGGATCATCACTATGTTGGGATCATCACTATGTTGGGATCATCACTATGTTGGGATCATCACTATGTTGGGAATATCACTATGTTGGGATCATCACTATGTTGGGATCATCACTATGTTGGGATCATCACTATGTTGGGATCATCACTATGTTGGGATCATCACTATGTTGGGATCATCACTATGTTGGGATCATCACTATGTTGGGATCATCACTATGTTGGGATCATCACTATGTTGGGATCATCACTATGTTGGGATCATCACTATGTTGGGATCATCACTATGTTGGGAATATCACTATGTTGGGATCATCACTATGTTGGGATCATCACTATGTTGGGATCATCACTATGTTGGGATCATCACTATGTTGGGATCATCACTATGTTGGGATCATCACTATGTTGGGATCATCACTATGTTGGGATCATCACTATGTTGGGATCATCACTATGTTGGGATCATCACTATGTTGGGATCATCACTATGTTGGGATCATCACTATGTTGGGATCATCACTATGTTGGGATCATCACTATGTTGGGATCATCACTATGTTGGGATCATCACTATGTTGGGATCATCACTATGTTGGGATCATCACTATGTTGGGATCATCACTATGTTGGGATCATCACTATGTTGGGATCATCACTATGTTGGGATCATCACTATGTTGGGATCATCACTATGTTGGGATCATCACTATGTTGGGATCATCACTATGTTGGGATCATCACTATGTTGGGAATCATCACTATGTTGGGATCATCACTATGTTGGGATCATCACTATGTTGGGATCATCACTATGTTGGGAATATCACTATGTTGGGATCATCACTATGTTGGGATCATCACTATGTTGGGATCATCACTATGTTGGGATCATCACTATGTTGGGATCATCACTATGTTGGGATCATCACTATGTTGGGATCATCACTATGTTGGGAATATCACTATGTTGGGATCATCACTATGTTGGGATCATCACTATGTTGGGATCATCACTATGTTGGGATCATCACTATGTTGGGAATATCACTATGTTGGGATCATCACTATGTTGGGATCATCACTATGTTGGGATCATCACTATGTTGGGATCATCACTATGTTGGGATCATCACTATGTTGGGATCATCACTATGTTGGGATCATCACTATGTTGGGATCATCACTATGTTGGGAATATCACTATGTTGGGATCATCACTATGTTGGGATCATCACTATGTTGGGATCATCACTATGTTGGGATCATCACTATGTTGGGATCATCACTATGTTGGGAATATCACTATGTTGGGATCATCACTATGTTGGGAATATCACTATGTTGGGATCATCACTATGTTGGGATCATCACTATGTTGGGAATATCACTATGTTGGGATCATCACTATGTTGGGATCATCACTATGTTGGGATCATCACTATGTTGGGATCATCACTATGTTGGGATCATCACTATGTTGGGAATATCACTATGTTGGGATCATCACTATGTTGGGATCATCACTATGTTGGGAATATCACTATGTTGGGATCATCACTATGTTGGGATCATCACTATGTTGGGATCATCACTATGTTGGGATCATCACTATGTTGGGATCATCACTATGTTGGGAATATCACTATGTTGGGATCATCACTATGTTGGGATCATCACTATGTTGGGATCATCACTATGTTGGGAATATCACTATGTTGGGATCATCACTATGTTGGGATCATCACTATGTTGGGATCATCACTATGTTGGGATCATCACTATGTTGGGATCATCACTATGTTGGGATCATCACTATGTTGGGAATATCACTATGTTGGGATCATCACTATGTTGGGATCATCACTATGTTGGGATCATCACTATGTTGGGATCATCACTATGTTGGGATCATCACTATGTTGGGATCATCACTATGTTGGGATCATCACTATGTTGGGATCATCACTATGTTGGGATCATCACTATGTTGGGATCATCACTATGTTGGGATCATCACTATGTTGGGATCATCACTATGTTGGGAATATCACTATGTTGGGATCATCACTATGTTGGGATCATCACTATGTTGGGATCATCACTATGTTGGGATCATCACTATGTTGGGAATATCACTATGTTGGGATCATCACTATGTTGGGATCATCACTATGTTGGGATCATCACTATGTTGGGATCATCACTATGTTGGGATCATCACTATGTTGGGATCATCACTATGTTGGGATCATCACTATGTTGGGATCATCACTATGTTGGGATCATCACTATGTTGGGATCATCACTATGTTGGGAATATCACTATGTTGGGATCATCACTATGTTGGGATCATCACTATGTTGGGATCATCACTATGTTGGGATCATCACTATGTTGGGATCATCACTATGTTGGGATCATCACTATGTTGGGAATATCACTATGTTGGGATCATCACTATGTTGGGAATATCACTATGTTGGGATCACTATGTTGGGAATATAACTATGTTGGGACTATCACTATGTTATGTTGGGATCATCACTATGTTGGGATCATCACTATGCACTATGTTGGGACATCACTATGCTGGGATCATCACCATGCTGGGAATCACTATGCTTGGGATCATCACTATGCTGGGAATATCACTATGTTGGGATCATCACTATGTTGGGATCATCACTATGCTGGGATCATCACTATGTTGGGATCATCACTATGTTGGGATCATCACTATGTTGGGATCATCACTATGTTGGGAATATCACTATGTTGGGATCACTATGTTGGGACACTATGTTGGGATCATCACTATGTTGGGATCATCACTATGTTGGGATCATCACTATGTTGAGATCATCACTATGTTGGGATCATCACTATGTTGGGATCATCACTATGTTGGGAATATCACTATGTTGGGATCATCACTATGTTGGGATCATAGTTGGGATCATCACTATGCACTATGATCATCACTATGTTGGGATCATCACTATGTTGGGACACTATATCATCACTATGTATCATGTTGGGATCATCACTATGTTGGGACACTATGTTGGGATCATCACTATGTTGGGAATATCACTATGTTGGGATCATCACTATGTTGGGATCATCACTATGTTGGGATCATCACTATGTTGGGAATATCACTATGTTGGGATCATCACTATGTTGGGATCATCACTATGTTGGGATCATCACTATGTTGGGAATATCACTATGTTGGGATCATCACTATGTTGGGAATATCACTATGTTGGGAATATCACTATGTTGGGAATATCACTATGTTGGGATCATCACTATGTTGGGAATATCACTATGTTGGGATCATCACTATGTTGGGAATATCACTATGTTGGGATCATCACTATGTTGGGATCATCACTATGTGGTGGATGATGTTTATGCTGCACAGAGGGAGTAACTGAAGCTGGAAAGAGTAGCTTTGGCAGTTCTATTCTGCGGTGACAGATGACGTGTTTGTTCTTAACTGAACATATCTGTTGTGATCTAGGCAAAAACAACAGATTACCGATGATGGATGAACACTGCTGGCTGCTGTTATCTTCTCACGCACAAGCCAGCTCTGCTCTGTCCAATAAGGAGAGAGGAGAGGTCTGGTACCATCCTTCTCTGGAGGAAGGAGAGAGGACAGGTCTGGTACCATCCTTCTCTGGAGGAAAGAGGGTAGAGGGTGGAGGGATTCCAGAGGAGAGAGGAGGGTGTGGGGATTCCAGAGGAGGGAGGAGGGATTCCAGAGGAGGGAGGAGGGGGTGGGGATTCCAGAGGAGGGAGGAGTTGTGGGGATTCCAGAGGAGGGAGGAGTTGTGGGGATTCCAGAGGAGGGAGGAGTTGTGGGGATTCCAGAGGAGGGAGGAGTTGTGGGGATTCCAGAGGAGGGTGGAGGGATTCCAGAGGAGGGTGGAGGGATTCCAGAGGAGGGAGGAGTTGTGGGGATTCCAGAGGAGGGAGGAGTTGTGGGGATTCCAGAGGAGGGAGGAGTTGTGGGGATTCCAGAGGAGGGTGGAGGGATTCCAGAGGAGGGAAGAGTTGTGGGGATTCCAGAGGAGGGAGGAGGGATTCCAGAGGAGGGTGGAGGGATTCCAGAGGAGGGTGGAGGGATTCCAGAGGAGGGAGGAGGGATTCCAGAGGAGGGAGGAGGGATTCCAGAGGAGGGAGGAGGGTGTGGGGATTCCAGAGGAGGGAGGAGGGATTCCAGAGGAGGGAGGAGGGTGGAGGGAGGAGAGAGGAGGGTGGAGGGATTCCAGAGGAGGGTGGAGGGATTTCATTGCTGCCTGCCATAAGATGAGGAACAGTGTCTGACAGACCAATCAACCTATCCTCTGTGCTTATTGTTATTGTTACTGTTTAATTGTTATTTTGACCCTTGATTATCGTTGTTACTGTTGTCCCGTTGACAATATCGATTAGCATTATTTTAATTATGTTAAAACTGTAAATCTACAAAGTGAGCTTTGGCAATATGTAGATTGTTACGGCATGGCAATAAAACAAATTGGAGAGAGAGAGAGAGAGCGAGAGAGAGAATGTGAGATAAGCCTACTAGCTACCGTGTCCAGAAGTGTTAAATGAAGAAAATGAGGTTGTCATTATGAGGTCCAGACAGGTCTAGTCAGCTCTTTACCTCTATCCATCAGGTTGTCATTATGAGGTCCAGACAGGTCTAGTCAGCTCTTTACCTCTATCCATCAGGTTGTCATTATGAGGTCCAGACAGGTCTAGTCAGCTCTTTACCTCTATCCATCAGGTTGTCATTATGAGGTCCAGACAGGTCTAGTCAGCTCTTTACCTCTATCCATCAGGTTGTCATTATGAGGTCCAGACAGGTCTAGTCAGCTCTTTACCTCTATCCCCCATTCAGAGGAAGGTAAACAGGGTGGCAGGTAGCCTAGTGTTTAGAGTGTTGGGCCAGTAACTGAAAGGTTGCTGGATCGAATCCCTGAGATGACAAAGTAAAAATCTGTTGTTCTGCCCCAGAACAAGGCAGTTAATCCACTGTGTGTGTGTGTGTGTGTGTGTGTGTGTGTGTGTGTGTGTGTGTGTGTGTGTGTGTGTGTGTGTGTGTGTGTGTGTGTGTGTGCAAACCTTGTTCGACACCTGATTGGCTCATGCAGGTCTGTGTCAGCTGCTCTGACACCTGATTGCCTCAAGCAGGTTCCATGTCAGCTACTCTGACACCTGATTGGTCCAGGCAGGTCCATGCTCTGAGAGAACACTACCAATGTCTCGAGCCCTCTGGCTGTGGTTCATTGGCCCACAGGAAGGACCTTTCTGTATGGGACTGCATTACAACATTACTGATTTACTGCATTACACTGACAACTTGAAATGGAGGCTAAAGATATTTCTACTTGGCCCCTAAGACCCTCACCTGTTTCTACAGATGCACCATTGAGAGCTTCTTGACTGGCTGTATGACTGCCTGGTATGACAATTGCATGGCCCACAACCCCAAGGCACTCCAGAGGGTGGTGCAGTCAGCCCAATGCATCACCGGGGGTAAACTACCTGCCCTACAGGACACCTAGTGTCACAGGAAGGCCAAGAAGGTCATCAAGGGCCTCAGCCACCCGAGCCACGTCCTGTTCACCCCGCTACCATCTAGAAGGCAGAGACAGTACAGGTGCATCAAAGTTAGGACCGACAGCTTCTATCTCCAGGCCATCAGACTGTTAAACAGTCCCCCCCTAGCCGGCCTCCGCCCAGTACCCTGCCCTGAACCTTAGTCACTGTTCTAGCCGGCTGGCTTCAACTGGTCACTTTAATAATATTTACATACTGTTTTACCCACTACAAACGTATATACTGTAATCTAGTCTTGTGACTACTCCTGTATAACAACTGTCTATACACACCCTCCTGTATAACTACTGTCTATACACACACCCTCCTGTACAACTACTGTCTATACACACCCTCCTGTATAACTACTGTCTATACACAGCCTCCTGTATAACTACTGTCTATACACACCCTCCTGTATAACTACTGTCTATACACACCCTCCTGTATAACTACTGTCTATACACACACCCTCCTGTACAACTACTGTCTATACACACCCTCCTGTATAACTACTGTCTATACACACCCTCCTGTACAACTACTGTCTATACACACCCTCCTGTATAACTACTGTCTATACACAGCCTCCTGTATAACTACTGTCTATACACACCCTCCTGTATAACTACTGTCTATACACACACCCTCCTGTATAACTACTGTCTATACACACACCCTCCTGTACAACTACTGTCTATACACACCCTCCTGTATAACTACTGTCTATACACACCCTCCTGTACAACTACTGTCTATACACACCCTCCTGTATAACTACTGTCTATACACAGCCTCCTGTATAACTACTGTCTATACACACCCTCCTGTATAACTACTGTCTATACACACACCCTCCTGTACAACTACTGTCTATACACACCCTCCTGTATAACTACTGTCTATACACACCCTCCTGTACAACTACTGTCTATACACACCCTCCTGTATAACTACTGTCTATACACACACCCTCCTGTATAACTACTGTCTATACACACACCCTCCTGTATAACTACTGTATATACACACACCCTCCTGTATAACTACTGTCTATACACACCCTCCTGTACAACCATTGTCTATACACACACCCTCCTGTATAACTACTGTCTATACACACCCTCCTGTACAACCATTGTCTATACACACACCCTCCTGTATAACTACTGTCTATACACACACCCTCCTGTACAACTACTGTCTATACACACCCTCCTGTATAACTACTGTCTATACACAGCCTCCTGTATAACTACTGTCTATACACACCCTCCTGTATAACTACTGTCTATACACACACCCTCCTGTACAACTACTGTCTATACACACCCTCCTGTATAACTACTGTCTATACACACCCTCCTGTACAACTACTGTCTATACACACCCTCCTGTATAACTACTGTCTATACACACACCCTCCTGTATAACTACTGTATATACACACACCCTCCTGTATAACTACTGTCTATACACACCCTCCTGTACAACCATTGTCTATACACACACCCTCCTGTATAACTACTGTCTATACACACCCTCCTGTACAACTACTGTCTATACACACACCCTCCTGTATAACTACTGTATATACACACCCTCCTGTATAACTACTGTCTATAGACACCCTCCTGTATAACTACTGTCTATACACACCCTCCTGTATAACTACTGTCTATACACAGCCTCCTGTATAACTACTGTCTATACACACCCTCCTGTACAACTACTGTCTATACACACACCCTCCTGTATAACTACTGTCTATACACACACCCTCCTGTATAACTACTGTCTATACACACACCCTCCTGTATAACTACTGTATATACACACACCCTCCTGTATAACTACTGTCTATACACACCCTCCTGTACAACCATTGTCTATACACACACCCTCCTGTATAACTACTGTCTATACACACCCTCCTGTACAACTACTGTCTATACACACGCCCTCCTGTATAACTACTGTCTATACACACCCTCCTGTACAACCATTGTCTATACACACACCCTCCTGTATAACTACTGTCTATACACACACCCTCCTGTACAACTACTGTCTATACACACACCCTCCTGTATAACTACTGTCTATACACACCCCCTCCTGTATAACTACTGTCTATACACACACCCTCCTGTATAACTACTGTCTATACACACCCTCCTGTACAACCATTGTCTATACACACACCCTCCTGTATAACTACTGTCTATACACACACCCTCCTGTATAACTACTGTCTATACACACCCTCCTGTATAACTACTGTCTATACACACCCTCCTGTATAACTACTGTCTATACACACACCCTCCTGTATAACTACTGTATATACACACCCTCCTGTATAACTACTGTCTATACACACCCTCCTGTATAACTACTGTCTATACACAGCCTCCTGTATAACTACTGTCTATACACAGCCTCCTGTATAACTACTGTCTATACACACCCTCCTGTACAACTACTGTCTATACACACACCCTCCTGATTTTGGAGGCGGCAGGTAGCCTAGTGGTTAGAGTGTTGGACTTGTAACCGGAGGGTTGCAAGTTCAAATCCCAGAGCTGACAAGGTACAAATCTGTTGTTCTGCCCTTGAACAAGGCAGTTAACCCACTGTTCCCCGGGTGCCGAAGACGTGGATGTTGATTAAGGCAGCCCCCCGCACCTCTCTGATTCAGAGGGGTTGGGTTAAATGTGGAAGACACATTTTGGTTGAAGGCATTCGGTTGTACAACTGACTAATAATGGTGACTTTGACTCTATAACTACTGTCTATACAGTCGGGGGAAGAGATGTATGAAAGATATTAGAAGGAGGAGCTGAGGCGAGGTGGTAGCTCCTCCCCACAGTCAAGTCTATGGTCCAAATCTTCCGTCTCCTTCCGAAACTGGGAAGGTGCTCCCACTTGCATTAATCGTGATTTGTCCAACTGATCAGTGAAGAAAAACCTGGGCACAGGGAATACTGTTGCTTGTTGACAGACGTTAAAGTATAACGTATGTTACCTAGTCTATCCTCGAGAGACTCTGTAAATATAAAAAAAATAAACGACATGTTGATTTAGCTCGTGAAATACTGAATACATCTCAAGCTACCTGTATGAAAATCCAATGTCCCAAAGGCACTATTTCAAATTGCTATTTTAAATTCTTAATTAAAAAAAAACTTTCCCCAAAAACCCAACAACGTGTGACTTTAAAGTTCTTCAAGGTGAAGGGAAAGATTGGCAACAGTATGACATGTTGGGTAGTGGGTAGGGGTAGGGGCGGTGGGTAGGGAGAGTGGATAGGGGGTAGTGGGTAGGGGTAGGGGTAGTGGGTAGGGGTAACGGGTAGGGGTAGGGGTTAGTGGGTAGTGGTAGTGGGTAGTGGGTAGGGGTAGTGGTAGTGGGTAGTGGGTAGTGGTAGTGGGTAGAGGTAGGGGTAGTGGTTGTGGTAGTAGTAGTGGGTAGTGGTTAGTGGTAGTGGGTAGTGGGTAGTGGTAGTGGGTAGAGGTAGGGGAAGGGGTAGTGGTTGTGGTAGTGGTAGTGGGTAGTGGTTAGTGGTAGTGGGTAGGGGTAGGGGTAGGGGTAGGGGTAGGGGTAGGGGTAGTGGTAGTAGTAGTGGGTAGTGGGTAGAGGTAGGGGTAGTGGTTGTGGTAGTAGTAGTGGGTAGTGGTTAGTGGTAGTGGGTAGTGGGTAGTGGTAGTGGGTAGAGGTAGGGGAAGGGGTAGTGGTTGTGGTAGTGGTAGTGGTAGTGGGTAGTGGTTAGTGGTAGTGGGTAGGTGTAGGGGTAGGGGTAGTGGTAGTAGTAGTGGGTAGTGGGTAGAGGTAGGGGTAGTGGTTGTGGTAGTAGTAGTGGGTAGTGGTTAGTGGTAGTGGGTAGTGGGTAGTGGTAGTGGGTAGAGGTAGGGGAAGTGGGTAGTAGTAGTGGGTAGTGGGTAGTGGTAGAGGTAGAGGTAGTGGGTAGTGGTAGTGGGTAGAGGTATTGGTAGTGGGTAATAGTAGTGGTTTTGGGTAGTGGGTAGTTGGTTGTGGGTAGTAGTAGTGGGTAGTGGGTAGTGGTAGTGGGTAGTGTGCAGTGATAGTGGGTAGTGGGTAATGGGTAATGGGTAGTGGGTAGAGGGTAGTGGTAGTGGGTACTGGGTAGTAGTAGTGGTAGCGGGTAGTGGGTAGTAGTAGTGGGTAGTTGTAGTGGGTAGTAATGGTGGTGGTGGGTATTAGGTAGTAGTAGTGGTAGTGGGTAGTGGGTAGTAGTAGTGGTAGTGGGTAGTGCATAGTGGGTAGTAGTAGTGGTAGTGGGTAGTGGGTAGTAGTGGTGGTAGTGGGTAGTAGTAGTGCTAGTGAGTAGTGGGTGGTGGGTAGTGGGTAGTGGGTAGTGGTAAGTTGGTATTGGTAGTGGTAGTGGGTAGTGGGTAGTAGTAGTGGTAGTGGGTAGTAGTAGTGGTAGTGGTAGTGGGTAGTAGCAGTGGTAGTGGTAGTGGGTAGTGGTAGTGGGTAGTAGTACTGGTAGTGGGTAGTGGTAGTGGGTAGTAGTATTGGTGAGTGGGTTGTGGGTAGTGGGTAGTGGTAGTGGGTAGTGGTAAGTTGGTATTAGTAGTGGTAGTGGGTAGTGGGTAGTAGTAGTGGTAGTGGTAGTGGGTAGTGGTAGAGGTAGTGGTAGTGGGTAGTGGGTAGTGGTAGTGGGTAGTGAATAGTGGTAGTGGGGAGTGGTAGTGGGTAGGGGTAGTGGAGTGGGTAGTAGTAGTGGGTAGTGGGTAGTGGTAGTGGGGAGTGGTAGTGGGTAGGGGTAGTGGAAGTGGGTAGTAGTAGTGGGTAGTGGGTAGTGGTAGAGGTAGAGGTAGTGGGTAGTGGTAGTGGGTAGGTATTGGTGGTGGGTAATAGTAGTGGTTTGGGTAGTGGGTAGTTGGTTGTGGGTAGTAGTAGTGGGTGAGTGGGTAGTGGTGAGTGGGTGGTGGGTGGTGTGCAGTGATGGTGGGTGGTGGGTAATGGGTAATGGGTAATGGGTAGAGGGTAGTGGTAGTGGGTGGTGGGTAGTAGTAGTGGTGGCGGGTGGTGGGTAGTAGTAGTGGGTGGTTGTGGTGGGTAGTAATGGTGGTGGTGGGTGTTGGGTGGTAGTGGTGGTGAGTGGGTGGTGGGTAGTAGTAGTGGTGAGTGGGTGGTCGTGGTGGGTAGTAGTAGTGGTGGTGGGTGAGTGGGTAGTAGTGGTGGTGAGTGGGTAGTAGTAGTGCTGGTGGTGGTGGGTGAGTGGGTGGTGGGTGAGTGGTAAGTTGGTATTGGTGGTGGTGAGTGGGTGAGTGGGTGGTAGTAGTGGTGGTGGGTGGTAGTAGTGGTGGTGGTGGTGGGTGGTAGCAGTGGTAGTGGTAGTGGGTAGTGGTAGTGGGTAGTAGTACTGGTAGTGGGTAGTGGTAGTGGGTAGTAGTATTGGTAGTGGGTTGTGGGTAGTGGGTAGTGGTAGTGGGTAGTGGTAAGTTGGTATTAGTAGTGGTAGTGGGTAGTGGGTAGTAGTAGTGGTAGTGGTAGTGGGTAGTAGCAGTGGTAGTGGGTAGTGGTAGTGGGTAGTAGTACTGGTAGTGGGTAGTGGTAGTGGGTAGTAGTATTGGTAGTGGGTAGTTGGTATTGGGTAGTGGTAGTGGGTAGTGGGTAGTGGGTAGTGGTAGTGGGTAGTGGGTAGTGGGTAGTAGTAGTGGTAGTGGGTAGTGGGTAGTGGGTAGTGGTAGTGGGTAGTGGTAGTGGGTAGTGGGTAGTGGGTAGTAGTAGTGGGTAGTGGGTAGTAGTAGTCGTGGTGGGTAGTAATAGTGGTGGTGGGTAGTGGGTAGTAGTGGTAGTGGGTAGTGGGTAGTAGTGGTAGTGGGTAGTGAGAAGTAGTTGTGGTAGTGGGTGGTAGTAGTGGTTTTGGGTAGTGGGTAGTTGGTTGTGGGTAGTAGTAGTGGGTAGTGGTAGTGTGCAGTGATAGTGGGTAGTGGGTAATGGGTAATGGGTAATGGGTAGTGGGTAGTGGGTAGTAGGTAGTGGGTGAGTGGTAGTGGGTAGTGGGTAGTAGTAGTGGGTAGTAATGGTGGTGGTGGGTATTAGGTAGTAGTAGTGGTAGTGGGTAGTGGGTAGTAGTAGTAGTAGTAGTGCGTAGTGGGTAGTAGTAGTGGTAGTGGGTAGTGGGTAGTAGTAGTGGTAGTGGGTAGTGCGTAGTGGGTAGTAGTAGTGGTAGTGGGTAGTGGGTAGAAGTAGTGGTAGCGGGTAGTGGGTAGTAGTGGTGGTAGTGGGTAGTAGTAGTGCTAGTGGGTAGTGGGAAGTGGGTAGTGGTAAGTTGGTATTGGTAGTGGTAGTGGGTAGTGGGTAGTAGTAGTGGTAGTGGTAGTGGGTAGTAGCAGTGGTAGTGGTAGTGGGTAGTGATAGTGGGTAGTAGTACTGGTAGTGGGTAGTGGTAGTGCGTAGTAGTATTGGTAGTGGGTAGTGGGTAGTGGGTAGTGGTAGTGGGTAGTGGGTAGTGGGTAGTGGGTAGTGGGTGGTGGTAGTGGGTAGTAGTAGTGGGTAGTGGTAGTGGTTAAACGGGAGTGGGTAGTGGGTAGTGGTAGTGGGTAGTAGTAGTGGGTAGTGGGTAGTAGTAGTGGTGGTGTGTAGTAATAGTGGTGGTGGGTAGTGGGTAGTAGTGGTGGTAGTGGGTAGTGGGTAGTGGGTAGCAGGTAGTTGGTAGTGGTAGTGGTAGTGGGTAGTGGGTAGAAGTAGTGGTAGTGGGTAGTGGGTAGTAGTGGTGGTAGTGGGTAGTGGGTAGTAGTGGTGGTAGTGGGTAGTAGTAGTGCTAGTGGGTAGTGGGTAGTGGGTAGTAGTAGTGGTAGTGGGTAGTGAGAAGTAGTTGTGGTAGTGGGTGGTAGTAGTGGTAGTGGGTAGTGGGTTGTAGTGGTGGTAGTGGGTAGTGGGTAGAAGGTAGTTGGTAGTGGTGAGTGGGTAGTGGGTAGAAGTAGTGGTAGTGGGTAGTGGGTAGTAGTGGTGGTAGTGGGTAGTAGCAGTGGTAGTGGTAGTGGGTAGTGGTAGTGGGTAGTGGTAGTGGGTAGTAGTAGTGGGTAGTGGGTAGTAGTAGTGGTGGTGGGTAGTAATAGTGGTGGTTGGTAGTGGGTGGTAGTAGTGGTAGTGGGTAGTGGGTAGTAGTGGTGGTAGTGGGTAGTGGGTAGTGGTAGTGGTAGTGGTAGTGGGTAGTGGTAGTGGTAGTGGGTAGTGGGTAGTGGTAGTGGTAGTGGGTAGTGGGTAGTGGTAGTTTGTAGTGGTAGTGGTAGTGGTAGTGGTAGTGGGTAGTTGTAGTGGGTAGATATCTCTAAACTAGACATTGGAGGGATTTACAGGAAGACAACTCTAAACTAGACAGTGGAGGGATTTACAGGAAGACAACTCTAAACTAGACATTGGAGGGATTTACAAGAAAGACAACTCTAAACTAGACAGTGGAGTGATTTACAGGAAGACGACTCTAAACTAGACAGTGGAGTGATTTACAGGAAGACAACTCTAAACTAGACAGTGGATTGATTTACAGGAAGACAACTCTAAACTAGACAGTGGAGGGATTTACAGGAAGACAACTCTAAACTAGACATTGGAGGGATTTACAGGAAGACAACTCTAAACTAGACAGTGGAGTGATTTACAGGAAGACAACTCTAAACTAGACAGTGGAGTGATTTACAGGAAGACAACTCTAAACTAGACAGTGGAGGGATTTACAGGAAGACAACTCTAAACTAGACAGTGGAGGGATTTACAGGAAGACAACTCTAAACTAGACATTGGAGGGATTTACAAGAAAGACAACTCTAAACTAGACAGTGGAGTGATTTACAGGAAGACGACTCTAAACTAGACAGTGGAGTGATTTACAGGAAGACAACTCTAAACTAGACAGTGGATTGATTTACAGGAAGACAACTCTAAACTAGACAGTGGAGGGATTTACAGGAAGACAACTCTAAACTAGACATTGGAGGGATTTACAGGAAGACAACTCTAAACTAGACAGTGGAGTGATTTACAGGAAGACAACTCTAAACTAGACAGTGGAGTGATTTACAGGAAGACAACTCTAAACTAGACAGTGGAGGGATTTACAGGAAGACAACTCTAAACTAGACAGTGGAGTGATTTACAGGAAGACGACTCTAAACTAGACAGTGGAGTGATTTACAGGAAGACGACTCTAAACTAGACAGTGGAGGGATTTACAGGAAGACGACTCTAAACTAGACAGTGGAGTGATTTACAGGATCAGAGAGCTGTGGAAGACAACAGATGGAGCCTGTCCAAAGCTTCCCAGGCCCTCTCTCTCCTCCCCCTCCTCCTCCCTCCCTCCCTCCCTCTGCCACCTGGCCAGCAGGGCTAATGTTATTCTACCACCTGGCCAGACCATCACAGCACATCATCAAAGTTTGTTCTCCGGAGGGCACCGAGTCGGAATCTCTACCGAGACGTCACTAATGATCGAGAGGTGGAAGATACATGTTCTCACCTAGTGACAGGAGGAAAACAGGCCGGGATTACCAACAGGTGTTCACAGCATCCCGTTGGTCCATTAGGTTTGTGTCCCAAATGGCACCCTATTCCCTACAAAGTGCACTACTTTTGACCAAAGCCCTATGGGCCCTATAGGGAATAGGGTGCCATTTGGGACGCAAACCTCTCTGTGTTCCCGACAACTGCCTCCCTGGCTGGTCTCAGTCTCCTAGAGCTTAAGCACTTTGTTTCTCTACATGAGGAACGTCTACAGATAACTGCCAAAGTACAGGAAACACCAACATCGTGTCTAACAGGATGTAGGACCACCACGAGCAGCCAGAACAGCTTCAACGCACCTTGTCACAGGTTCTCCAAGTGTCTGGAACTCGATTGGAGGGACGCCACACTGTTCTTCCAGGTGACATTCCATCATTTGGTGTTTTGTTTGGCGGTGGTGGGAAAAACACTGTCTCAGGTGTCGCTCCAGAATCTCCCGTTAAGTGTTCAATTGGGTTGAGATCTGGTGACTGAGACGGCTGTGGCGTACGGTTCACATTGTTTCCACGCTCATCAAACCATTCAGTGACCACTCGTGCCTTGTGGGCATTGTCACTCTATGGGAGCATAGCCATGGTAGCCAAAATAATGGCCTGCCCAACATTTTTATACATGACCCTAATAATGATGGGGTGGCAGTGTAGCCTAGTGGTTAGAGCGTTGGACTAGTAACCGCAAAGGCTACAAGTTCAAATCCCCGAGCTGACAAGGTACAAATCTGTTGTTCTGCCCCTGAACAGGCAGTTAACACACTGTTCCTGGGCCGTCATTGAAAATAAGAATTTGTTCTTAACTGACTTGCCTAGTAAAAATAAAAAAATGATGAGATGTTAATTGCTTAATTAACCCAGGAACCACACCTGTGTGGAAGCACCTGCTTTCAATATACTTTGTATCGCTCATTTACTATGAAGGGATAGTGTTTCCATAATTTTGGTAGTTACCAGTGTACTTCACTTACTTCCCTCAGCAGCAGTTTGTAACAGTCCTGAAATGTAATTTTGTGTTTCCGTCAAAATATTTCCTCCAGAAGGGCAGTAAGACTAGGTAATAATTCACCCATAAAGATGAACCAGCATGCTATTAGTATTTTTGTTCTACCTATGGGGACTACAGGGTCTGTGTGCATCATGCTGGTCAAGCAGACGCTAGTCAGTGGGCCAGACTCCCTGATGGTCTGTAGATACAGTAACACAACAGGAAGACAGACCCTAGTCAGTGGGCCAGACTCCCTGATGGTCTGTAGATACAGTAACACAACAGGAAGACAGACCCTAGTCAGTGGGCCAGACTCCCTGATGGTCTGTAGATACAGTAACACAACAGGAAGACAGACCCTAGTCAGTGGGCCAGACTCCCTGATGGTCTGTAACACATTAAGACAACAGGAAGACAGACCCTAGTCAGTGGGCCAGACTCCCTGATGGTCTGTAATACAGTAAGACAACCGGAAGACAGAGCCTAGTCAGTGGGCCAGACTCCCTGATGGTCTGTAACACATTAAGACAACAGGAAGACAGACCCTAGTCAGTGGGCCAGACTCCCTGATGGTCTGTAACACATTACGACAACAGGAAGACAGACCCTAGTCAGTGGGCCAGACTCCCTGATGGTCTGTAGATACAGTAAGACAACCGGAAGACAGACCCTAGTCAGTGGGCCAGACTCCCTGATGGTCTGTAGATACAGTAAGACAACCGGAAGACAGACCCTAGTCAGTGGGCCAGACTCCCTGATGGTCTGTAGATACAGTAAGACAACCGGAAGACAGACCCTAGTCAGTGGGCCAGACTCCCTGATGGTCTGTAGATACAGTAAGACAACAGGGCGGTGCTACGTTGATAGTCACTGAGCTCTTCAGTACGTGCCATTATAGTTGCCAATGTTTGTCTATGGAGATTGCATGGCTATGTGCTCATTTGTATACACCTGTCAGCAACGGGTGTGGCTGAAATAACCGAATCCACTAATTTGAAGGGGTGTCCACATACTTTTGGTCATGTACTAGTGTACTTGTTTGCGTTTTGAATGCTTTAGCAGGACAGGCGGACTCCCTAAACAGAGAACATCCCTGGTCATCTCTACTGCCTCTGATCTGGAGGACTCACTAAACAGAGAACATCCCTGGTCATCCCTACTGCCTCTGATCTGGAGGACTCACTAAACAGAGAACATCCCTGGTCATCCCTACTGCCTCTGATCTGGAGGACTCACTAAACAGAAAACATCCCTGGTCATCCCTACTGCCTCTGATCTGGCGGACTCACTAAACAGAGAACATCCTTGGTCATCCCTACTGCCTCTGATCTGGAGGACTCACTAAACAGAGAACATCCCTGGTCATCCCTACTGCCTCTGATCTGGAGGACTCACTAAACAGAGAACATCCCTGGTCATCCCTACTGCCTCTGATCTGGAGGACTCACTAAACAGAGAACATCCCTGGTCATCCCTACTGCCTCTGATCTGGCGGACTCACTAAACAGAGAATATCCTTGGTCATCCCTACTGCCTCTGATCTAGAGGACTCACTAAACAGAGAACATCCCTGGTCATCCCTACTGCCTCTGATCTGGAGGACTCACTAAACAGAGAACATCCCTGGTCATCCCTACTGCCTCTGATCTGGCGGACTCACTAAACAGAGAACATCCTGAGTCATCCCTACTGCCTCTGATCTGGAGGACTCACTAAACAGAGAACATCCTGGTCATCCCTACTGCCTCTGATCTGGAGGACTCACTAAACAGAGAACATCCCTGGTCATCCCTACTGCCTCTGATCTGGAGGACTCACTAAACAGAGAACATCCCTGGTCATCCCTACTGCCTCTGATCTGGCGGACTCACTAAACATAAATGCTTTGTTTGTAAATTATGTGTGAGTGTTGGAGCGTACCCCTGGCTGTCAATAATAATTATTTTAAAATTGTGCCGTCTGTTTTGCTTAATATAAGTAAATGTTTATTATTTATACTTTTACTTTTGATATTTAAGTATATCTTAGCAATTACATTTTCTTTCGATACTTAAGTATATTTAAAACCATATACTTTAGACTTTTACGGGGGGGACGAGATGAATTATTATAAATAATTTAGAACGGGCCAGAACAGTTCTGTTGGCTTGATATTGATTTAACAATAACTGATTTAACTCTGAGGAACTTTTGGGTCCATAAAGCCATATCCAGAAAATACAGCCACACTGCAGAAACATGAGGAGTTAAGGTTTGTAAAAGGTTTGAATTGCTTTACTGATTGATTCATTGATTGATTATGTTGATCTCTCATACATCATTTAGAGGGATAGAGATCTTTCTGAGATCAGAACAGGGGAGAGGAGGGAAGAGGGGAGAGGAGGGGAGAGGAGAGAGGAGGGAGAGGAGGGAGAGGAGAGGGAGAGGAGGAAGAGGGAGAGGAGGGAGAGGGGAGAGGAGGGGAGAGGGGAGAGGAGGGAGAGGGGAGAGAGAGGGAGAGGGAGAGGAGGGGAGAGGAGGGAGAGGGAGAGAGGAGGGAGAGGAGGAGAGGAGAGGAGGAGAGGAGGAAGAGGGGAGAGGAGGGAGAGGGGAGAGGAGGGAAGAGGAGAGAGGAGGGAGAGGGAGAGGAGGGAGAGGAGGGAGAGGGAGAGGAGGAGGGAGAGGAGGGAAAGAGGGGGAGAGGAGGAGAGGAGGGAAGAGGGAGAGGAGGGAGAGGGAGAGGAGGGGAGAGGAGGGAGAGAGGAGGGAGAGAGGGAGAGGAGAGAGAGAGGAGAGGAGAGAGAGAGAGGAGGAGAGGAGAGGGAGAGGAGGGAGAGGAGGAAGAGGGAGAGGAGGGGAGAGGGAGAGGGAGAGGGGAGAGGAGAGGGGAGAGGGAGGGAGAGGGGAGAGGAGGGAGAGAGAGGGAGAGGAGAGGAGAGGAGGAGAGGGAGAGGGAAGAGGGAGAGGAGGGAGAGGAGAGGGAGAGGAGGAGGGAGAGGAGGAGAGGAGAGGAGGAGAGAGGAGAGGAGAGAGGGGAGAGGAGGGGAGAGGAGAGGAGGAGAGGAGGAGGGAGAGGAGAGAGAGAGGAGGAGAGAGGGAGGAGAGAGAGGAGGAGAGGAGGGAGAGAGAGGAGGAGAGGAGGGAGAGGAGGGAGAGAGGGGAGAGGAGGGAGAGGAGAGGAGAGAGAGGAGGAGAGGAGGGGAGAGGGAGAGGAGGGAGGAGAGAGGAGGGAGAGAGAGAGGAGAGAGGAGGGAAGAGAGGGAGAGAGGAGGGGAGAGGAGGGGAGAGGGAGAGGAGGGAAGAGGGGAGAGGAGGGGAGAGGAGGGGAGAGGGGAGAGGAGGGGAGAGGGGAGAGGAGGGAAGAGGAGGGAAGAGGGGAGAGGAGGGGAGAGGAGGGAGAGGAGAGAGAGGAGAGGAGAGAGAGGAGAGAGAGGAGAGGGAGAGAGAGGAGAGGGGAGAGGAGGGAAGAGGGGAGAGGAGGGGAGAGGAGGGAAGTGTGGAAGCTGCCACCACGCCCTACTTTTTTTGCGAGATGGTCTGTCTGCTGGAACTGAGACTGCATACGCATTGACTAAAGACTCTCTCTTTCTCTCTTTCTCTCTGTATACTCTTTCCCCACCTCCCCCCTCCATCTCTGTGCTGAGAGTAGGTAGTGCCTCCTCTCTAACACCGGGCATCCCATTGCTCAGCCGCTCTCTCTCTCTCTCTCTCTCTCTCTCTCTCTCTCTCTCTCTCTCTCTCTCTCTCTCTCTCTCTCTCTCTCTCTCTCTCTCTCTCTCTCTCTCTCTCTCTCTCTCTCTCTCCTCTCTGTCTCCATCTCTATCTCTCTCACACACACACACACACACACAAACACACACACACACAAAAACAAATAAGTCAATTTCCAGCCCAGTAACTTTATCCCTAGCAGGCCCTGTCCCTTCCCTCCTCAACAACCTCAACACAGAGAGAGTCAGGGCAGTGAAACAGGGAAGACATAGCTCTCATGTTTATCATAGCATTGGTTGTTTGAATAACTATCCATGATGTGAACACCTTTTATCCAATTCTTCCATGTGGTAGAGAAAAGGCTAATCTATACCCCAGTAATCAGTACTGTGATGACATGGTACTGAACCATGTCTCTGGACTGAAATGTGTTGTTTTAAAGACTCGGGTTCCTCTGGACTATGGTTCTAGTACTGTATTCGAATCCAAAATGTTGTAAAATCTAGATTTAATGCACATAAATGTAAGAAGTCTTCTGATTTTATTGAATATTTGGATAAAAAAAACGCAGACCCAGATGTGTTTATGCTTTCTGAAAACTGGCTAAAGAAAATCAGAAAAAGACATTGATGTTTATCGGACTGACCTAACGCTATATTAGTAAGACGCCTTGACGTATGAACAAAATATATATATATATACACACATTGAATAACAGATAGTCCTTACTGCTATTAGCCCATAGAAACACATTGAATAACAGATAGTCCTTACTGCTATTAGCCCATAGAAACACATTGAATAACAGATAGTCCTTACTGCTATTAGCCCATAGAAACACATTGAATAACAGATAGTCCTTACTGCTATTAGCCCATAGAAACACATTGAATAACAGATAGTCCTTACTGCTATTAGCCCATAGAAACGCATTGAATAACAGATAGTCCTTACTGCTATTAGCCCATAGAAACACATTGAATAACAGATAGTCCTTACTGCTATTAGCCCATAGAAACGCATTGAATAACAGATAGTCCTTACTGCTATTAGCCCATAGAAACGCATTGAATAACAGATAGTCCTTACTGCTATTAGCCCATAGAAACGCATTGAATAACAGATAGTCCTTACTGCTATTAGCCCATAGAAAGCGCATTGAATAACAGATAGTCCTTACTGCTATTAGCCCATAGAAACGCATTGAATAACAGATAGTCCTTACTGCTATTAGCCCATAGAAACGCATTGAATAACAGATAGTCCTTACTGCTATTAGCCCATAGAAACGCATTGAATAACAGATAGTCCTTACTGCTATTAGCCCATAGAAACGCATTGAATAACAGATAGTCCTTACTGCTATTAGCCCATAGAAACACATTGAATAACAGATAGTCCTTACTGCTATTAGCCCATAGAAACACATTGAATAACAGATAGTCCTTACTGCTATTAGCCCATAGAAACGCATTGAATAACAGATAGTCCTTACTGCTATTAGCCCATAGAAAGCGCATTGAATAACAGATAGTCCTTACTGCTATTAGCCCATAGAAACGCATTGAATAACAGATAGTCCTTACTGCTATTAGCCCATAGAAACACATTGAATAACAGATAGTCCTTACTGCTATTAGCCCATAGAAACGCATTGAATAACAGATAGTCCTTACTGCTATTAGCCCATAGAAACACATTGAATAACAGATAGTCCTTACTGCTATTAGCCCATACAAACACATTGAATAACAGATAGTCCTTACTGCTATTAGCCCATAGAAACACATTGAATAACAGATAGTCCTTACTGCTATTAGCCCATAGAAACGCATTGAATAACAGATAGTCCTTACTGCTATTAGCCCATACAAACGCATTGAGTAACAGATAGTCCTTACTGCTATTAGCCCATAGAAACGCATTGAATAACAGATAGTCCTTACTGCTATTAGCCCATAGAAACGCATTGAATAACAGATAGTCCTTACTGCTATTAGCCCATAGAAACGCATTGAATAACAGATAGTCCTTACTGCTATTAGCCCATAGAAACGCATTGAGTAACAGATAGTCCTTACTGCTATTAGCCCATAGAAACGCATTGAGTAACAGATTCACCACATGGAACAACAGACTCTGGGGTTTAAACAACTAATTGACCGATGTCGGTTCAATTACTAGAATTCCATTTATCTAGAATTTTTGGGGGGTACAAACGCAATGTGGCGTTTCTCTAGGGAACATACTCGTTCCACAGAGGGTCGGTTGTCTGCAGGTTTTTTGCTCTTCCCTTGTACTTGATTAATGAAGTAAGGTCACTAATTAGGTAGGAACTCTCCTCACCTGGGGGTCTTCGTTGAAAAGCAACAAGAAAAACCAGCAGACGCTAGGCCCTCCACGGAATGAGTTTAACACCGCTGACCTAGAGAGATATTCTAGTCATTAACGAAATAAATCAACTCAAGAACTACGTGGAATGCTGGGGGGCTGAAGGGAGTTGTAGTTTTCATTAAGCAAATATTCAACTTAGTCCCGCCCAGAAATATGATAATTAGGGTCCTCCCAAGTGGCGCAGACGTCTACAGATCCCGAGTGGTGCATCACTACAGATCCCGGTTCAATCCCAGGCTGTGTAGCAGCCGGCCGCGACCGGGAGACCCATGAAGTGACGCACATATTGGCCCAGCGTCGTCCGGGTTAGGGGAGGGTATGGCCCAGCGTCGTCCGGGTTAGGGGAGGGTATGGCCCGGCCGTGTTGTCCTTGGCCCATCGTGCTCTAGCGACTCCTGTGGCGGGCCGGGCGCAGTGCATGCTGACACGGCTGTCTTCCGGCTTAAGCGAGCGTTGTGTCAAGAAGCAGGGGTCGTGTTTCGGAGGACGCACGGCTGTCGACCTTTGTAACTACCAATTAGAAATCACTTAATTAGAAAAAGGGGTAAAAAATGTATGTGATAATTAATAACCACAATGACCATAATTCATTGCCCCATTTTTTTCAGTCTCGGGCAGAAATGGGTACACTCCTGCTATGTTTTAAAATGATCTCATTACCTTTATTTAACTAGGCAAGTCAGTTAAGAACAAATTCTTATTTACAGTGACGGCCTAGGAACAGTGGGTTAGCTGCCTTGTTCAGGGGCAGAACGACAGATTTATACCTTGTCAGCTCGGGGGAATTCAATCGTGCAACCTTTCGGGTTACTGGCCCAACGCACTAACCACTAGGCTACCCTGCCGCCCCCCGAACGAATCTAACGTTAGATTAGATAAACACAGACGGCATAGAGCGCATGAGAGATAAATGTACACAACACAATAATGAGAGAGAGGGATTGAGACAGTTTCTTGAAAAGTATGCCTTATCTTTCTTTGAAGAACTCGTAAACGGATATTGTCAGACAGCTCTGCAGTGTAGCCAGATTCAATGCAAATTCTCTTCGATTGTTCTTAATTTTAGCCAATACACCACGTTTTAATATTTCTGGTGTTATTTGCTAATGATATAACCTGATCACTGCGCTATGCAAATCGATTTATAAAATTTTTCACAATGCGTTTTTTCTGGATTTTTGTTGTTGTTATTCTGTCTCTCACTGTTCAAATAAACCTACCATTAAAATTATAGACTGATCATGTATTTGTCAGAGGGCAAACGTACAAAATCAGCAGGGGATCAAATACATGTGTGTTTAGGTGGGGGGTCAATGTAAATTGACTGTTCAGCAGTCTTATTGCTTGGGGCTAGAAGCTGTTAAGGAGCCTTTTGGACCTGGACTTGGAGCTTGTTCTGAATTCCTCTATAAACAAAATGCATAGTATTTTCCCATACTAAACAGCCTGTAAACCATGTAATTACTACCTTGGAAGGACATTCTATAGAACATTTCAAAACGTACAAATATCTGTGAGTTTGGAGTTGAGTTTCACCACTCAGGTAGAGAACCTTGTCAGGAAACTCAAGCTGCGTATTGACTTTTATTACTGGCACAAAGCTTGTCTTTTCTTTGCCGCCAAAAAGGATTTAATTTGATGTACTTTTCTCTCTGTATTGAACCCTAGTGATACTATGTCCTGTATGTGCAGGTCTCTGTATTGAACCCTAGTGATACTATGTCCTGTATGTGCAGGTCTCGGTATTGAACCCTAGTGATACTATGTCCTGTATGTGCAGGTCTCGGTATTGAACCCTAGTGATACTATGTCCTGTATGTGCAGGTCTCTGTATTGAACCCTAGTGATACTATGTCCTGTATGTGCAGGTCTCTGTATTGAACCCTAGTGATACTATGTCCTGTATGTGCAGGTCTCTGTATTGAACCCTAGTGATACTATGTCCTGTATGTGCAGGTCTCTGTATTGAACCCTAGTGATACTATGTCCTGTATGTGCAGGTCTCTGTATTGAACCCTAGTGATACTATGTCCTATATGTGCAGGTCTCGGTATTGAACCCTAGTGATACTATGTCCTGTATGTGCAGGTCTCGGTATTGAACCCTAGTGATACTATGTCCTGTATGTGCAGGTCTCGGTATTGAACCCTAGTGATACTATGTCCTGTATGTGCAGGTCTCGGTATTGAACCCTAGTGATACTATGTCCTGTATGTGCAGGTCTCTGTATTGAACCCTAGTGATACTATGTCCTGTATGTGCAGGTCTCTGTATTGAACCCTAGTGATACTATGTCCTGTATGTGCAGGTCTCTGTATTGAACCCTAGTGATACTATGTCCTGTATGGCAAGGTCTCTGTATTGAACCCTAGTGATACTATGTCCTGTATGTGCAGGTCTCTGTATTGAACCCTAGTGATACTATGTCCTGTATGTGCAGGTCTCGGTATTGAACGCTAGTGATACTATGTCCTGTATGTGCAGGTCTCTGTATTGAACCCTAGTGATACTATGTCCTGTATGTGCAGGTCTCTGTATTGAACCCTAGTGATACTATGTCCTGTATGTGCAGGTCTCGGTATTGAACCCTAGTGATACTATGTCCTGTATGTGCAGGTCTCTGTATTGAACCCTAGTGATACTATGTCCTGTATGTGCAGGTCTCGGTATTGAACCCTAGTGATACTATGTCCTATATGTGCAGGTCTCTGTATTGAACCCTAGTGATACTATGTCCTGTATGTGCAGGTCTCTGTATTGAACCCTAGTGATACTATGTCCTGTATGTGCAGGTCTCGGTATTGAACCCTAGTGATACTATGTCCTGTATGTGCAGGTCTCTGTATTGAACCCTAGTGATACTATGTCCTATATGTGCAGGTCTCTGTATTGAACCCTAGTGATACTATGTCCTGTATGTGCAGGTCTCGGTATTGAACCCTAGTGATACTATGTCCTGTATGTGCAGGTCTCGGTATTGAACCCTAGTGATACTATGTCCTATATGTGCAGGTCTCTGTATTGAACCCTAGTGATACTATGTCCTGTATGTGCAGGTCTCAGGTATTGAACCCTAGTGATACTATGTCCTGTATGTGCAGGTCTCGGTATTGAACCCTAGTGATACTATGTCCTGTATGTGCAGGTCTCGGTATTGAACCCTAGTGATACTATGTCCTGTATGTGCAGGTCTCTGGTATTGAACCCTAGTGATACTATGTCCTGTATGTGCAGGTCTCTGTATTGAACCCTAGTGATACTATGTCCTGTATGTGCAGGTCTCGGTATTGAACCCTAGTGATACTATGTCCTGTATGTGCAGGTCTCTGTATTGAACCCTAGTGATACTATGTCCTGTATGTGCAGGTCTCGGTATTGAACCCTAGTGATACTATGTCCTGTATGTGCAGGTCTCTGTATTGAACCCTAGTGATACTATGTCCTGTATGTGCAGGTCTCGGTATTGAACCCTAGTGATACCAAAGCTCTACATTGACGGCTTGTGACTGTATCAAGCAGCCCTTTCAGAGACATCTAACTCAACATCAGTGGTGTAAAGTACTTAAGTAAAAACACTTTAA
>CM059794.1:41073130-41080630 GCA_030435695.1 Brachymystax lenok tsinlingensis | reverse complement strand
CTCTATACTGTATATGAACAATATACTGTATATCAACTCTATACTGTATATCAACAATATACTGTATATCAACTCTATACTGTATATCAACTCTATACTGTATATCAACAATATACTGTATATCAACTCTATACTGTATATCAACTCTATACTGTATATCAACACTATACTGTATATCAACTCTATACTGTATATGAACAATATACTGTATATCAACTCTATACTGTATATCAACAATATACTGTATATCAACTCTATACTGTATATCAACTCTATACTGTATATCAACCCTATACTGTATATCAACTATTTACTACCCAATGGTGATGCTGAAGACAGAATTCTATTTTCCCAAGGCAAACAGGTAAACAGAATACTTCTTCACCAGGACATAACCTGTCTGTCCTGCTGTTCTCTTGGCTCTGACTACGTGTCCAGTGAATCCTGTTCAAAAGTACTGCCCTAGAAAGGGAACATGGTGCCATAGTCAGCCATAGTCAGACCCAGGAGATACAATAATTTGAGACATATAGTCAGACCCGGGTAAGACAATCTGAGTGTATATATCTGTATTCTTTTGCAAGCCAGGCCGGCACCAGAGAGAGAGAGAGACAGAGAGAGAGACAGAGAGAGAGACAGAGAGCGAGACAGAGAGCGAGACAGAGAGAGAGACAGAGAGAGAGACAGAGAGAGAGACAGAGAGAGAAAGCCAGTATAATTATATTCACCTTCAGATACCCTTCCCCCAGCTCTATGAGGTACTCCTCTGCAATATCCAGAACCTTAATAACTAAAGGATGTACATACACGGCAACACTTTAAAGCATTTTACATTTTAGTAGAGAATTATCCAGAGCAACTTACAGTAGAGTGCATACATTTTCATATTTTTTTTCCTAATGGTCCCCAGCGGCAATCGAACCCACAACCCATGCGCCGTGCTTTACCAACTGTGCCACACGGGACCTACATCCCATTTAGACTTCAGCCGTGTGTGTGTGTGTGTGTGTGTGTGTTTCTACCTGCAGCACACATCTCCAGAGCATGGTACAGGCAGGATAGAGTCACAGAGGTCACTATTTATGATCCCCAAAACACATGAAAGGCTGCTGTGACTGTAGCAGGGTTCTCTGAGGAGACGCCAGACGCAGGAGTGAACAGGGGCCGGGGACAAACACACACCTGTCTGAACCACTAACTGCCCGAGAGCTACAGTAAACATCTGTCTGCGGTGATGAAAGCCTCGCTGCTACTCCATTTGATCAAATAAAAACTAAAATGATCAGGCTGCAGCCAATCCATCAGTATTAGCTAGATGGATAATCCATTGTAGAGCAGAGGAGAGGACTGAGCAGGAGCCACGTTGGGAATAGCAGAGTTCTGGGTGGTTCTGGGTGGTTCATTGAAGGCCTAATGTTAGCTGGATATAGAGAGCTTATATAAATCTATAAATCTGGACCTCCAAGTCAGTTCCACTGCTGATGTCCATTGTTCCCTTCCAATCATGGCCTGGTTTAGACCAGGGACACCAGGTTGGTGATTCCCCTCTAATCAGGGCCTGGTTTAGACCAGGGACACCAGGTTGGTGATTCCCCTCTAATCAGGGCCTGGTTTAAACCAGGGACACCAGGTTGGTGATTCCCCTCTAATCAGGGCCTGGTTTAAACCAGGGACACTAGGTTGGTGATTCCCCTCTAATCAGGGCCTGGTTTAGACCTGGGACACCAGGTGGGTGATTCCCCTCTAATCAGGGCCTGGTTTAGACCTGGGACACCAGGTGGGTGATTCCCCTCTAATCAGGGCCTGGTTTAGACCTGGGACACCAGGTGGGTGATTCCCCTCTAATCAGGGCCTGGTTTAGACCTGGGACACCAGGTGGGTGATTCCCCTCTAATCAGGGCCTGGTTTAGACCTGGGACACCAGGTGGGTGATTCCCCTCTAATCAGGGCCTGGTTTAGACCAGGGACACCAGGTGGGTGATTCCCCTCTAATCAGGGACACCAGGTGGGTGATTCCCCTCCATACATCCCAAGCCATTAAGAGTGATGAAGACGGACACTAAAGACATCCCAAACCATTAAGAGTGATGAAGACGGACACTAAATACATCCCAAACCATTAAGAGTGATGAAGATGAAGACTAAAGACATGGCTTGTCAAGCCAAATGGGGTTGGTGATTGCCTGGCTTCGTCCTAAATGCCACCCTATTCCCTATGTAGCGCACTTTTGACCAGAGCTCTGTTACATAGACTTAGTCTTTGTGTGTTTGCTCAGAGCCTTCACAGTACGACACGAGCATCACCGATTGACATGATCTTCATTCAAACAACCATTAAATACACCTGCTCCCCTCCCTTCATTTAGTGACATACCACACACCACACACACCACACACATACCACACACCACACACATACCACACACATACCACACACATACCACACACACACATACCACACACACACACACATACCACACACACACATACCACACATCACACACATACCACACACACACACATACCACACACACTACATGCACATACACACACACCACACACATACACACACACATACCACACACACCATACACACACACAAGACACACTCACACACACTACCACACACATACCACACACACCAATTTACACACACACACACATACCACACACACACCACACACACCACACACATACCACACACACATACCACACACATACCACACACCACACACACACACACACATACTACACACACACACATACCACACACACACCACACTACCACACACACCACACACACCACACATACCACACACACCAGAGGCACACATACCACACCACCAAATTACACCAAGACACACATACACACACCCACACACACATCCACACACACACACACACCACACACACACCACACACACTACACACACACACTTCTGGGCCTACACACACACTACACATATACCACACATAACACACACACTTATACCACACATACTACACACACATACCACACACACCACACACATACTAATAATACACACACTAATACTCACACACCACACACACCCACACACACAACACACACACCACACATACCACACAATACACACCATACACACATGGCACCACACACACCACACACACACACACATACCATACACACCACACACAATACCACACACCACACACACCAGGCACTAATTCACACACATACCACAGACGAGACACCACAATAATACACACATACCCACACACACACATACCTACACACACCACACACACACCACAGCAAGGGCAAACACATACCACACACACCACACAACTCACACACACACACACACACACATACCTACACACACCACACACATACCACACACCACACATACCACACACACACCACACACACAAATCACACACCACACACACACACCACACACTTTCAAGTGTCACACACACCACACACACACACACACACACACACACACACACAGGGTAAGAGGTCATACACACAATAATACACACACAATCACACATACTAAGGGGTACTATATATAACACTCACACACATACCACACACAGCTCACACACACTACCACACACACACACATACCACCACACACACCACACATATGACACATACTTACACACTAAGATACCATTCACACTTACATACAATTTACACACATACCACACACACCACACACCACACACATACCACACACCACACACACACACACATACTGTACACACACACTAATGAATAATCACAACATACTAATACAATACCACACACTAATAAGATACACACACACACCACACACACCACACACACACCACACACACACACACACACACATACCACACACACATGGCTGAGCACTGTACACCCACACACTACACTGATTGACCACACACACCACACACACACATAACATTATGGCACACACACACACACCACACACTACACACACCACACACACCACACACCACACACATACCACACACACACCACACACACACACATACCACACACACACACACACACAACACACACTACACACACCACACACACCACACACTACACATATACCACACACACACCACACACTACACACATACCACACACACACCACACACACACACACACTACACACACACCACACACATACCACACACTACACACACACACCACACACATACCACACACACACCACACACACACACACTACACGCACACCACACACATACCACACACATACCACACACACACACATACCACACACAAACACACATACCACACACATACCACACACTACACACACTACACACGTATCACACACACACAAACACTACACACATACCACACACACACAAACACTACACACAATACTACGACACACACACATACACTACACACATACCACAAACACACACACACACTACACACATACCACAAACACACACACACACTACACACATACGACACACACTGTAGCAATAATAATACACACCCACATTAATAACACACACATTAATTCACACACTCCACACACTGGCACACATACCACACACACCACACACACAGCCACACACTACACAGGGCACACACCTGCTGGGCACATACCACACACATACCACACTCACTACACACACACACACACACACACATTCCACACACACACCACACACACACACACTACACACACACCACACACATACCACACACTACACACACACACACACACACATACAACACACATACCACACACATACCACACACACACATACCACACACATACCACACACTACACACACACCACACACATACCACACACACACAAACACTACACACATACCACACACACACAAACACTACACACATACTACACACACACATACACTACACACTACACACACACCACACACACACACACACACATACCTCACACACACACACACACACACCACTACAAATACTACACACATAACATCACACAACACAATACCACACACACACACACACACACACACATACCACACACATACCACACACTACACACACACCACACACATACCACACACACACAAACACTACACACATACCACACACACACAAACACTACACACATACTACACACACATAGTGGTACACACTACACACATGGGCCCACAAACACACACACACACACTACATGGCACACATACACACACACACACACACACACTACACACATACTACACACACACAGATACACTACACACATACCACAAACACACACACACACTACACACATACAACACACACACCACACACACACACTACACACTACACACATACCACATACCACATACCACATACCACACACACACATACCACGCACACACACACACACACCACACACTACACACATACCACACACATACCACACACACACACACTGACCTACACACAATACCACATGACACCACACACATACCACACACTAATGTCACACTACACACATGGGCACACACACACACACACACACACTACACATGGCTCTACACACACACATACACTACACACTACACACACACCACACACACACCACACACATACCACACACACACCACACACACACACACACATACCACACACATACCACACACATACCACACACACAAACATACCACACACAAACACACATACCACACACATACCACACACTACACACACACCACACATATACCACACACACACAAACACTACACACATACCACACACACACAAACACTACACACATACCACACACACACATACACTACACACATACCACAAACACACACACACACTACACACATACTACACACACACACACACACACACACACACACATAACAACATTACCACACACACACACACTATATAACAGCAACACACTGGGCTACACACATACAGCCACACACACACACACACCCACACACATACCACACACCACACACACACACACACCAAATACACACAACTATAACACACACCACACACAACTACACACTACACACATACCACACACACACATAACACTACACACATACCACAAACACACACACACACTACACACATACCACACACACACACACACACACACTACACACATACCACACACACACACACACCACACACACACAAACACACACACACATACCACACACACACACACACACACATACCACAAACACACACACACACCACAATTACATGGGCTACACACACACACACACACACACTGGGTTACACACTACACAATATACACAGTATACACACACACACCACACCACATACCACACACACACACTACACACATACCACACACACACAAACACTACACACATACCACACACACACAAACACTACACACACCACAAACACACACAATAATTACACTCACATACATGCTCACACACACACACTACACACATACCACACACACACACACACCACACACACACAAACACATACCACACACCACACACACCACACACTACACACATACCACACACACACAAACACTACACACATACCACACACACACACACACCACACACACACAAACACATACCACACACCACACACACCACACACTACACACATACCACACACACACCACATACCACACACACACACTACACACATACCACACACACACAAACACTACACACATACCACACACACACAAACACTACACACATACCACATACCACACACACACACTACACACATACCACACACACACACTACACACATACCACACACACACAAACACTACACACATACCACACACACACACAAACACTACACACATACCACACACACACATACACTACACACATACCACATACCACATACCACACACACTCACATACACATAGGGCACATTCACACACACACACAAACACTACACACATACCACACACACACATACACTACACACATACCACACACACACACACACACACACACACACACACACACACACACATACCTACACACACACACACACCACACACACACACACACCACACACACACAAACACTACACACATACCACACACACACATACACTACACACATACCACACACACACACACACACTACACACATACACACACACACACACACACATACCACACACTGCACACACACACCACTACACACACATGGCAAACACTACAGAGACACATACCCACACTTGACACACAAACACCAGCACACACATACCACTCCACACACATACACTACTACACAACCCACACACACACATGATACACACACACACACACACACACCACACACCACACATACACCCACACACATTCACACACACTACACACATACCACACACACATACCACACACACACACACACATACCTCACACACACACACACACACACACACGCTACACACACACACACGCGCACACACACTACACACACACACATACCACATACCACAT